>DWJZ01002677.1:0-18848 GCA_018249125.1 Asbolis capucinus
ATTCCTACCATATTTCCCTCCGTTTTCCTCTAAAGCGCAAATAGGTTTATAGCTTGTATGGATAACATTTGGCAACGTCAAACGTTTGGCCTCTGATGGCAAAACTTAAAAATGTAATAACCATTTCTTTGCTTGAAGCACAATCGTGAGTACCGGTTTTCGTCCGTCCGTTGCTTTTAAGCTTTCTTGGCGCATAGACTTCCGACACCGCAAGCGCTGGTTTTGTATACATAATACAATACAATATGGCGTGTGCATCACTAAAATAAAAATTGATATACAGAGCTACAATTTTCATCGATAAAATTTTAATACAAAAATACGTACTACCTCTCAGTTTCTTTAAAATACGTCATTGCAATAATATAAAAATTATGAACGCAGGATACAGTTCACAGTTAATTTTGGCTACAGTTATGGTAGCCAGGAAACAACAGGAATTTCCGATGGCAACGTGATGGTGCATGTGGCGTGACCGTCATAATATTATATTTAGCTGTTTAATAGGTACTGACTGGAATAATATGTGATTTCACAACCCAGGAATAACATTTTTTTTATTTTGAATAACTTGGCGCTTGATTACGAAACCACCTAATGATAAGTGACGACGTAGTTTTTGATGGTAATGCGCACGAATAGTAAAAAGCCTATTCACTCTTGATTTGAGGACATTTACGTTATAATTATAATGAAACGGTAATACCGACCCGGGCAACTTATTCCACTCCTTCACGGTACGAGTGATAAAGGAATTTAATTTAATGTAGGCTATTTCTTCTTTCGACGTTTCTTCTTTGTATTATGGCACCTCCGAAACTGCGTTTTTAATTGACTTCGACTATGTGATGAGGTTTTGTTATAACTTGTCGATGTTATTTCAAGATGTTTTTTTATTAATAATCACAATCTTGTTAAAATAATTTCCATTAATGAGCACGTGTCTGTCCTTGTACTGAGGAGATCCAGAACATACTCCACCACGCTGTTCTAGTGAAGATTAGAGGGAGTTCATTTGTTGAAATTGCACTTGGTTGTATCGTAGGGGGGCGGGGCATTTAGTCGATGAAATATGTGGCTAGATTTGACGAAAAAGTACCTATTTTAAAAATAAAAGTACATAATTATTTAATATAACGCATTGAGTCCAAATATATAGTTACCACACAGATATGTGTCTAGTTATCCCCACAGGGGGTTAAGCCAGAGGGGGGCTAAAGGGGGTAATTTGACCAACCAACCCCCCACTGGGTTAAAAACAGGGAAAGCAGGGGAATGCTAATGGAATTACGAATAATTGCATGATTCAGAACTTGAACTTAGGAATTAAATCTACAACGATGCGGAAGGAAAATCCTCAGTAACTGTTTACGTCACAGAACAAACAATCCGATAAACAGCGTTACGTAACTAGCCCTTGAACTAAAATTCCACTTCGAATTCGATAAAATGTAGCGCCTCGGGTTTGACTCGGATCGTAAATACCACATTTTAATATTTATTCATCGATATTTATTCACGCTACTGGTTTTATTTATTCGATTATTCGTAAGGCTTCTTTACAAGTTTTTGTCGATTTAATTGTGAACCTGCTACATCACTCAAGTATAGGTTTATTTATTTAAAAATTGCACCAACAAATTATGCACTTATTCCTAATTCCACATGCATAAAATACAATAAAAGTGCTATTTTAATTATAGGCGCAAATAACATGTTAAAATTATGCGCGTACATTAACATTGGGTTAAATTACTAAAAGTTTAAGCAAAGGAAATGAATAACCAAAAAAAATTATAATAAATAATAATAATATGTTTAATACACATAAAAATTAAACAATTAAAATTTTTAGGTAGGCAATAGGGTCAGGAAGTCAGTTAATGCTAACAAGAGGCCGTGGTCTCTAGCAGCGCTGGTTTTCAGGCCACCCTCTTTCAAGGGTTGTATGAGGAAAATTAAATTCTAACTTTGTGGTGTTAGCAAAGATATACTCTTATCTACTATATAAAATTAATATTTTTTGATCTGTTTGGTCGTTCGCTATGATTTTCGAAAACACTAATCCTTTTGCGATTAAACTTTGTCGACATACGAATATTCGCATTTCGGGAAGGTTACCAGCACAGTCCAATTTAAAGATATAGAAGATACTTATACCAAGGGATCAGCAAAATTATAGAGATTATACTACCACAGGATAGGCAAGTTTTTCAGTTGATGATAAGGCTTTTACTGTAGGTAAGGTAAAGTTGAAAATTTGACTCTGTAACATTTTAAAATATGTAGCAGAATAACATGTTCCAGGTCAGGTTCAGGTCGTTAAGTTATTATTATTAACATGTTCTTAAAGTATTTATTTTTCTAACAATGAATGCGGTAAAGATCCAGTAAGATCTTTATAATCTTCTTCTTATTTTGTCTCCAGGCATGTCTAGAACAAGAAGCAAGAGTGGCAGAGCTACGTTCTCTAGCAGCTCGCGTGGCGGCGGAGACTGGCTCCAGGGCGCTTCAGGCAGATGCTGACGCGTTAGCCAGGAGACTACAGCTAGTCGCCGGCGCTGTTCAAGCTCTGGCGGACCTAGGCGAAGCCAGACAGACCGCGCGAGCCAAGGCTCAACATGCCAAAGAAATGTTCTGCGATATGCGACAGGTTTGTACTTGCATACTCTGGGTATGGACTCTGCTTCCAAGAGTAAGAGATATCCGGCTCGATTCTCCGCCGCAGCACTTCTATCATGTCTAGAGGTAGGGGTTAACTGCTGCGGCACAGTCTTAACTATTGATGACGTTTACGATTATTCATAAAATTATCAACTTGTTATAATATGTTCAATAAATCTTTAATCTATTTACAATGTGACAGATAGTTGTCCTCGTTAGATGACAAATAAGACGTGATTATCGAATCCGTGCTTACTAATAATTTTATGACCTTATTATCAGCAATTCTCAAACTTAAATGTATTGTAATCTCCTATCTTATCACATTACTTATTATGTATATCCTCTTAGCATTCCTAATGAGGTTGTAACGGTAAAGATAGCTGTTTGTCGTCAAGTCACGTATTTACTTCCTACGTGCGTATATATCGCTCATCATCTATACTGCGATAGATTTATCTTAAACTTCATATACTATGTGAATATTGTTACAGGATCTGACCCCGGTGCAGGAAGACGGAGAAATAGTCGAGGACAAGTTGATAGCACTTCGCGAAAACTTAATAGCGTTAGGAAAAAGTGAGGCTGACATCGCTCCCGCCAAAGCTGAGCTCCCGGACATCGACAGAGATGTTTCAGACGAACACAGCATCGTTAGAATCTTAGAACTATGGCAGGCCATGTTCAGAGACACCTTCCTTCACTATCACAGACTGTCCACCGCTCTAGTCAGGTCGGGTGATGCGGCCACAGCTCTGAAACTATGGCACGAATACTTATTAGATCTACGTTCGTTCCTATCGGGCTCAGTTCCAGCAGATTATGAAAACTTAACAGAACATCGTCGACTATGTAGGGTACATAGAAATCTCTTAGCGTCACAAAGATCTGTACTTATTAACGAAAATAAAGAAATGAAGAATAGAGATTTAGCTGACAAATTCGATACACTAACCAATCTTCACAATGAAACACTGGCCAGAATAGTAGAAAGGCACGAGGAAGTTTCCAGTCGAATCGCGGCATGGGACGATTACAGAGAAATATACATTGAACTATTGAGATGGCTCAAGGAGTTAGAGCGGGAGAAAGAAAAGCTCCAGCTTCGATATGTACATATTAAAAGGGTACATAAATTACTGGCACAGATACAGAATCTCTCAGATAAAATTCCGGATGGTAGGAAGCAAACAGAAAAATTACTTAGAAATCTCAAGAAAGTGTTAGAATTCACGGAGGAAGCTTATGGGGCGTCAGTGAGGATGGAGTACGCTGGCATCGTAAAGAGAGTTGACAACCTCCAAGCAAGTCTGGATACTTGGCGTGACTTCCTTACTCGAATACTTGGACTCATTAATGAATATGAGACTTTGACAAATGATCTCCAAATACTTTACAACAAAACTCATGATGAAATCATACCATATTCTGATGAAACTCGCCTTTCAAGGCCACAGATAAAGAAGGCGATCGACAAGTATACAGACCTCAGGGTTAAAATTGACAAGACTGAAACCCAAATAGAGGCTCTAAGTGTTATCCAAGAGCAACTGAAGGAATGTCTTAGTCCACAGGATATAAGAATAGTAAGTCAAAAAGTTTGGCAAACACGGCAGCAGAGGGCTGATTTAGAACATCAACTTACGTCAATAATCCATCGATTACAGGAGCGATTAGAGACATACACAATCTTTGAAACAAGATTAACAAGGTTTACGGAATGGATAACGACTGTGGAATCCCGCCTTGAATCATCTGGCACTGGCAGTGAAATTGGTGCTCTAGATCCGCAAGACTTAATAAGAAGAATTAACTCTGATGTACAGGCAGAAACCGCAATGAAAGAACGTGAGTTTGATTGGCTTTCTGAAACTGGTACCCTCCTTATAGATCTTTCCAAGAAAGATGAAAAGTCCTATAGTAAAAATACGGCAAAACAATTGAAGGACGTGCAAGAACGGTGGCATAAGGTTCAAGAGACTGGTAGAAATAGAATTGCAAAGATCAATGAATTACTTGAAACTATATCGCAACTTGAGGAACGGTTAACAGAAATTAGACTACAATTACATTCCATCGAATCTAAATTATCTGCAACGATTGTTCTCGAAAATTTAACGACAAAGAATGTCGATGAGAAATTCCAAGAACGTGATGAAATCCATAAAAGTATAGAAAATAAGAGTAGTGAAGTCGGCGATACATTGAATCTCTGTGAATTAGTGTTCAACGATCCGGATGTCCTTAAAGGTAACTTTGATTTGAGAAATCTGCATACAGGAGTGGATATTATCGAGAAAAAATGGAAAAACATCTGCGAAATGTCTGAACATCGAAAGAGTGCATTGAAGGAGATACGTAAATCTGCCGAGTTGACTGTTTCACTGCTACCTAAAGTAGAAAAGAAACTGGACGGAATCGAGAAAAGAGTCGAAAAGATTGAGATGCGGAAACAGCGTGGTGAAAGTGACGATGAAACTGTATCTAAGGCTGTGATAAAAGACTTGGAAGGTCTTGACGGAGACATTAAGAAGTTAGAGGACGCTTACAGCCGGGTGGCTTCTGCCCGAGGTATAGAGTTGCGAGGCCCGGGAGCTGATGATGCCGCCAGGTTGAGAGGCGCAGTCCGACGTTGGCAGCAGCTTCGAGGACGAGTGGATTCTGCGGGCGCTGACGCTCATCGTAGGTTCGTGGCGGCTCACGGCCGAGCAGTAGTCGCACTTGCTGAGGTTGACGTTAGACTGACGAGAGCCTTACATCTCGCGCCAACACCCATGGACAAGGTCGCCACCTTAAAGGAATTAGACGTAAGTAGACAATTTTTTAATATGTTTGAGTAATAATACTCTTTGGAACTTTCCAATAGGTAATCTGATCGTTGTTAATTATCTTAAATATAGTATAAGTACAACACTTCACATTTAACTCATTTGATCATTGACAACTAATAACGAGAAAACAAGCATAACATTAAATATTTTGGTATCGAACAGGGCGTGGAACAAGAGCTCCGAGAGTGCCAGGCTCTAGTTGAGGATGCGGACCGGCTGGCATCCGCCGTGATCAGCGTCCCTGGTGTAGCGGACATGGTCGCCGAGTACAGCACGCTGTTCGCTGACGTCACCGCAAGGTTGGAGATCGCCCGCGCTGAGGTCGTCGGTGACGTCGATACCGCCGTACAGGTATGATGTTAGCAGATTTCAAAATCGGAGTTGTTTTGATAATAGTTGTCAGAAACAGAGTAGTAATCTCTGCTCTGTCTTGAAATAATAATAAAATTTTTATAATTTTTAATTAATATTTGCTATTCTTTTATGGATATTTTTCATAAACTTTTCTGAAAATAATTAATACAGGTGTAAAAAAAATTCTTAATTTATTTTATTAATTTAGACTCATGTTTTTGATTACATTTTACACATCTTTCACAGGTTGATACACTAAAATGGGAAACAGACGCAGCCTTACAAGTGGACACGCTTACATCCAAGGAGACGTATCGCGTCGAACTAGCGACTGCGGTGCGGGAAGCTTCGGAATCCTTAGAGATCCTTAGAACCGCATTAATGACGGAGGTCAAGGAGACCTCCTCAGGGGATGAGCTTGCCTCTGCTGCCAAGGAGATCGCCAAGGCTGGGGCCAAGCCTGGACAGACGTTGGAACTGGCCAAACACTTGTCAGAACTGCTGTTGACTGAATGCGACTCGACTGAGGAGGAAGCTATGATGAAGGAAGTGGAATCACTATCCTTAAGATACGAGGATTTGTTGACACAGGCCAAGAAGCGAGAGCTGCAAATCAACAATCTGAGGTTAGTACAATTACAGCGGTATTCGCAAAGTTTTTCAACTTCACGATATTTAAATGTAGCTTTCTGAGACACTGGGACAAATTTTGATAAATTTGGACGATATTTTCTCTATGTAGTGGCACTAGCACTTTGCATCTGGTGATGGGGCTTTGTATGAAGTGTTTCGCAAACTTTAAGACCACTGTCCCGGAGCACCTTGGACACGATTGCTACTAAATATTAACAGTTGTAGCAGGAACATGTGGAAAAAGGATGCCGTGTATTTACAACTGGAGAATAAAATTAGTTAGCTTCAACCAACGACGACTTAATCGACGACGATTTAACTTACTGTAGGTCTGTACATAAAAAGACACAAGTACATTCACAAAATACATACACCTGCTTTAGTTTGTTTATTAGCGTCCTATGATACAATGATACAAAAGTTAGTAGAAATGAATTTATGTTTAGTGGGTCACTGGCTATGATAGGTGTTCCCCAGGGCTCAATCTTGGGTCCCTTTCTTTTTTATATATAAGCAGGTTATGTAGACAATGGCATTAAGTACACAAGTTTATCCTCAACTCTGAGGAGCCTAGAGTTAGCGCTGGAGGGATAACTTTTGCCGAAATCTTACATATAAAATGCTAAGAACTATTACGTGGCAGTTTAAAAAGATTTTTGAACAATTTTATTCTTCAGTTGTTGATATCTTAACATCCTTTAGTCACAACTTCACTGTATTTACAAATTCTCGTTCCAAAACACGAAAGCTTGATGTTTTAACAGGCACCTTTTGAGTTTGAAATGTATTTACTTGATTCTGTTGTCGCATTCAACAAATCACTGTTCGCTGTAGTTTGTAGATAGAGGAAATAATGTAGTGTTGTTTAATTTTAAAACTTTAGTCGCCCTTTTAGTTTAAAATCGAGATATAATTGGGAACTAATAAATTTAGAAAGCAAACTTTAAAATCTCGACGAAAATATTATCATAAAATCAAATAATCAGTAATTACATTTGGTTCTTACAGTACACATTTCATTGATATTAATGTCATTAATGAATAAAAAATTTGATTTGATTCGAACTAGAAAAAAATTAATCGATTAGGTGATTCGATATTACCGAGAAGTAAAATTAAGAAGAGCGTATAATTTGTTTCTTTCATTAATCGATTTTACGAATCCAAATAGTTTTAAAATCGATTGGTGATTTGATATAACCGAAAATTAAGTTAAGAAGAGCGTAGAGTAAAGAGTGTTTAACAAGCTTAGTTAACCAGGCATGCCCTTATTAAACCGATACGTTTTCCCTCCCTAGGTTACCCCACTCGGCCTCGTACGCTCTCACGTGCGAACAGTGAGTACCGCTTCCTAATATACTCTTAAAACAATATTATAATAATCTTTTTTTTAGATAACTTTGTAGAATTGTGTTGTGCACTAGGTGTTGTACCATTTCATCAGTTTATTTTTAAAATCACAATTTATGTTTCCAAACATTTTAATTGTAAATGGGTACTAACGATTTGTTACTTGATATACTGATTTTTGAACACACACAACACTAGACAATAAGTCAATGCAAATATCGATACTACGTTTAACAAATCGTAAGTACCCCTTTGCAGTAAGATGTTGATCACATTCACTTACGTCTGTGAGCATGATATAAGTATTTTTATTATTATTAAATAAATAAATTCACCAGCTTTTTTATTATGCTTGTTTTTAAAATGAGTAAAAAGATTTTAATAATGAATGTTTTTATCACGCTGTCTAAAACTTCCTTAAAATTAGTTTAAATGCATTTTTATATATAGTAGTAGGTAATTTTTTGCAATGAAAAGTCAAATGGTACAAAACCTTTTATTTATTTAAATAAATATAACGCTTATGTAGCAAATGTTGGCAATGCATGACTTGTAGTCTTGTGTGGTCGTAATTTAGTAGATGTTAACTTAAATATTATTTAGTATGTATAATTTTATCACCTAATTTAATACTTATATAGACTACAGTAGATATTTGTCATTATTTATATATTTTATAGGGCAATAAATTATACATAATGCTTGCTAGTGCAATGAAATTTTAACATTTGATATTCTAAACGCTACTTTTTTTTAATAAAGAAAAAATCTGAGGTACTAATTACCTGAATGTTTAGCATCATAGCATGGTATGTACTTATCATACTAAATTAAAATATAATTACGGTAGAACATGCCCTACAATTATTCACTAGCTCCAGTAACGTTATCCTCATATACCGGTACCAGTAAAAAGAAAAAACTGGTATCGTATGATTTATATAATTGTTCGAAATGACGTTACCCTCCCAAAGTAGTATATACCAGCAATACAATAAAATACCGGTATCATTTACCTGATATCGGTACAGAACTATAACAGTAAACGTTACCGCAGCGAGTCGGGTCGTGTAACGTGCCCGCTGTGCTCGGAGCGCAACTGGAAGCAGCTCGACAACGACCTCTGGCGCCTGGAGCAGTGGCTGCAGTTCGCCGAGGCCACAGACGAGGCGCGTACGGACCCCCCCGAGCAGTATGACGCACTCGAAGACGCTATACAGGTACACTTTCAGAATAACCATATATCGATTTGCTTTAAATTAGAATAAAAATACCAGTTGTTTACCATTGAATTTATTAACTAGTACTTACATATATTGTAAATGGGAAGATTTGAATTTTTGAACGTTATGACGTGCAGTCAAAATACGATGTCCATCCAAGTGAAGCCGGTCTGAGTGTCTAACTTTAGTCTCTTTTTAATTTTTATGAAAAATAATTTGTACGTGTTGTAGGACCACCGCGAGTTCCTACTCGACCTGGACTCACACAAAGCACTAGTGGTATCTCTAAACGTGGTGGGCGCACACGTGGCAGCGCACGCGCGGTCCGCGGCGGCGGGCGAGCGGGCACGCGCGAGGCTGGCGGCCGCGAGCCGACGGTGGGACGCCGCGTGCGCCGCCGCCGCTGCCTGGCAGGCGCGGCTGCAAAAGGCGCTCGTGCACAATCGCGAGTTCCATGATATCGGTTAGTTGTTTGGAATTATGGTCTCAATTATTATTATGTGAATTATTTACACTTCATTATTCATACATCACAATGAAAAAATCACTAAAATATATAATAAAATTTGTGTTTTTCTTTCACATATCTCTTCTAACATACGATGATAGACTATACTAAAAAAACTGATAAGACGGCTGTCCGTTTTTTAACAAATAAAAAGACATGAATAGTACGGACTGGCCGTAATTATATGAAAAGTATTAAATATAAGATAAAATAAGATATAAAACATACATAAAAATTAATACAGCAAAATATAAAACATATATAAAATATTAAGTGAACTTAATAATCAATAAAATTGATTATGATAGGTGAGTATCGCACGGTGCTCTTGATGACCGAACGAACGAACTGAATATAATCTGCTATTAAACTATTGAATTGATAATGTGATGAGGTTGCAATTTGTAATGAAAGTGCAATGTACGCGCTTGTCTGTACATTAATATTATTATGATTTGCTTGTATACATCGTTTTATAGATTTCTAATTGAAATATATTGCTTGATAATCAATCGAATATACCAGCTCTTGCTAAATGACGGCGAACTAAAAATAAATTAATTATAATGAACTGGTGTTGGCCGTATCGCGTAAAATTAGCACCAATAGGTTTCAACGTACTCAAAATATATCTCTACATATAAAAATGAATGTTTGTTTGTGAGTTTGTTTGTCCTTTATAGACTCTGAAATGGTAGGAGATAGAGCACTGACGTCTTAACATTGTTCAGAATTCTCTGGAAAAAGTTATAGTACCAAAATTACATCGATCGGATATGGTTGATGAGTTGATGCGTAGCAACGCGTGCCGGGTATAACTAGTCGTGTATAAATATAGACAATTCATTATAATCCAAGTTAAGTTCAAACATAGGTATATATTAAGGGTAACTAATCTAACGTAACAATGTTTGTCCATCAGTAATCGAGCTAGTGGCGCAGCTAGCGGGGGCAGAACGTGCGGTGCGCGCACGCGAGCCACTCAGCCTGCGTCGCGCGCCCGACGAGCTGCGGCGCGACTTCCGCAAGTTCTCGGAGCTGCGCGACGAGCTGAGCCGCGCCGAGCCGCGTGTGCTCGCGCTGCGGGACGCCGCGCAGCTCCTCAATGATGACGCGCAGGATGTTTGTAGAAGGTAAGTCATCCCCCCCCTCGCCATAATACCCTACCGTGCAACAACAAACCGTAGCAGAATAGAACATACATATAATAAATCTGTAACTGTTCATAAAAAATATTTAAAACAAACTTTTAATAATGTATACAACCCAAGACAATGTTAATCTTAGTTTTATCCCATGTCCTGCCAGGCTGGGCGAGCTGCGCCTCCGGCTGCAGTCTCTGCGGAAGCTGGCTGGCGTGTACGCGCTGAAGCTGGGCGCGGCGCTCGCCCGCCACCCGGCTGCCGGCGCCGCGCTGGCCGCCGCTGCCGCCTCCGTTGCTCCACAGGTACAACGATACCCTTGATTGATATACACACAAAAAGATATCCACACAGACACAAACATACATACGTATACAGAGAAACAATGAGAGACACACGCATACACATACAAAAAAAAATAAACAAATGCGAACACAGAGAAGGAGAGAAACATTTACACGAACACATAAAGAGAAAACTATAGCTTTTACGACATTTATGGATGACAGTACAAAACAGCAAGATCCAACAGAAATGTTTCGCAATATTATTTGAAATATGAATTTTTGTGTTTATAACAGTAAAACCTGCGATCATTCTGATTTTGACACCATCTATTAGATACTACGGGACAATGCACACCACAAAAAACAAAATAGTACACATGCTATTCGAAATTCAAAATACATCCAAAGTTACAATCACACAAGTAACTAAAAAAGATTATTCCCATGAATTGCCCGCTTCACACCGCTTCGACACAGAGCACCCGACATACAGAGTAAACATTGAGCAAGCTTGGGTTGTACACGGTAACAACACGTCGGCAACTACGACCGTAGAGTAACAGTAACTAGACACAAGTGTTACTTAGAAACTATTTGATACATAGCAAATCGATTTGAACAGTATACCTAGAGACTAGCTGTATCCCCTTGTGATAATGGTATTGTTATGCAAACACTATTTTTCGCTTACTCATTTGTAACTAATTTCCTATATTTAAAATTAACATTTATTTCCGTTTTTTCGAAGAAGTTTTAGTATAAGTTCATGTGGGATATTGTAGACGACAAATTAATGAAAAAGAGACAAATGTCACAATTAGTTCGAATTTAGAATTTCGATAAATAAACCGGGAAACAGCTAAACGGAAATTAACATTTTTTTATTGGCTATGAAAATAATGTTTGCAAAACACGTGTGCCCCCAACAAGTATAATATCACTACCGTAGCCGCTTTGCACCGTATTTTGACGTGTTTACTTTAACAGCTGATGGAAGACGAGGAGGAGGCGCTGGCCACTGCACTCCCGCCGCTCACCGACGCTGAGTGAGTATATCGATCATACCTATGTAAATAACGCTTTGTTATCTATAGTGTACCACAGACTATTAATTAAAACGGGTTGTTATCTAGCTTTTTTATTACTCTGTGATGCAAAATTGGTTTTGTGTAATAATTAACCAAAGGTTTTGTAAAATTAATGTGAACTATAATGATGCGCCCTATATAAAGTTGTTCTGGTATATTGAGTGCGATTTGTGACCATTGGAGACTTGATATGGCAAACGAACAGGGTGCGAGGGGACGCGCTACGTCACACTAAATATACATACCCTATGATCAACAATGAACTAGACCAGGGGTGAGCAACCTTTTGAATGAAAGGGCCAATTTTAAATTTGATTTTTGCTAGAGGGCCGTACAAAGATTAGCATTATTTATTAAGCATAAATCAAATCTACTTAATGTTTTAGAGTTACTATGAAAGTTTTTATATACTTGTTCAAATTTTGCAATTATTTTTATGTTGTATTATTTTATATTTGACGCAGTGTTTAGACTTCTAACCATAAAAATTCTAATTGAAAAAAAATCAAAGGGCATTATGCGGCCCACGGGCCGCGTGTTGCTAACCCCTGAATTAGACAATAACACACGTACAAAATTGGACGTTTTGCGCCGCGTGTAACTATACTGTACTAATATATCTATATACTAGTACATCTCCATATACCAACGACGTAAAACAAATTTTTATTGTTTACGTATAAGAACTTCTAATAAGTCACTCTAATTCAAAGTCAAATATTGTTTTCGTCGTAAACTTCCCTTCATTGGTTAAATAATAATAAAGTAAGAAAAGGCTGATATTTTCTTTACCAACCTAATTACAATAATTTAGAAAGGTACGACATAAGTAGCATTTTTGGTCACTATTACTAACACTTCAGGATACAAATACCGGCGTTGAGACACATTGGCTGAATATAGAGTTCACTGAATAAAATACCGGATTATATTTAACGAAACATATTCTTGTTGCTGACTAACATCTAGATGATCGAAGACCGGGCTGTACATTTTTGTTTCGCTATGCCCATTCGGCGCAATATTCGCTTATTATAAATCAAGTCCATAAGTAGCGAAGTAAATGGATGAGCAAAATTAATGATTTTTGCGGGTAGCTGCGGGTAAACAAAGTCTGGTCATTTTCGTTCTGATCTATCGACTAAACTTTTACTAAGTTTTCAAGGTTATACATTTCTTATAAATTTTTATTGGAAGACGAGTTTTTTTAAATTCAATAATAAATATTAAAATCGGTTATATATATAATATTGATACCGGTATTTTAATTAAATAATAAATATTAAAACCGGTTTCATATACCGGTATAATCTTGACAACTGGTCGGTTGTTTATAACACGCGAAGCTGTTAGTTTTATTTGTTGCTAATTACTTAACTTCTTTAATTTTAATTTCCTTTAATTTTTTTTTATATTTTAAAAAGTATATACATTTTAACTTGGCTTTTATTCATCGACTCTAATCGTTGTCTACGAGTACAATTATTTATCACAAAGTTACAAAAAATTAACAATCATGTTTTTATAAATACACCGTTTTTCATTATAAAATTCATATTTATTTTTCTAATGCATGATGGGTTTCACTAAAACTAAAAAAATATTTTTCAAGGCTTTATATAATTTATGTTATTTACTTATTAAACATTGTATGGTCTAGAATTGAAAAATATATATTAATGTTGACTTGACAAGCTAATTTAAAAATTGACCACGCTTTCAATGAATTTGTTTTATTATTATACTAAATTTTACTTACATGTGTACAATAAATCCATATCAATACGAGTTGTTGTACGCAAAATAATTTTAAAACCAACATAAAATTACATCGACTAGTAAAAAATGAGTTGAAGTCAATTCAACGCAAGAATAGGCGTGACTCAAACACTACTCGTTAGATGTCGTTCAAATAGAAATAGAACTTCACGACGAGCACTACCTTTGAATATGAAAAGAATCATCAAAATCGGTACACGCAGTAAAAAGTTGTGAAGTCACAAAACCGACACAAAATACAGTCGAATTGAAAACCTCCTCCCTTTTTATTTCGACTAATAAGAAGCATTTCATAATGATTTAGGTTTAATAGTTGGACTGTTTGTAAGTTATGTTGTGTCTGTAGCGCGGTGCTGAGTGAGGAGGAGGAAGACCAGCAGCTGGGTCGGCTGCAGCGTGGCCTGCGCTTCGTGTGCCGCGTGGCGCGCGCCTCGCTGCCCTTCCAGGTGTGTGACCTCCTCATCATCCCATGAAATCAGAAGTCATCACACGACAAATTTATCTTAATCATTTTAAAATAAATTACCGAGGACTCTGGATAACTGTCCCACTGCTGGGCTTAGGCTCTCATAGTGTGAGTGCTACAGTCCATAGTTGGTTGCTAACCGTTGCCTAATAAACAGTTGCTATCGGTGGTTATGACCATAGGAAGTTATTGTGTCACCCAAAGGTCAGGCTCGAATAGCTCAAAGCCAGCCACTACCAGTCACCAAGGTCCAGAGTTACGATCAACGCATGCTGCTGGTCTATGCACGCTTCTTAAACTTTCACGTACATAAATAAATGATTTTAAATGCGTTTCTGATATAAATTTTCATTTCAGGCTTTACTTCTTCTTCTGCTGGGCGCGGCCGCCCTCGGGCCGCACGCCAACACCGAGTGTCGCGGGGGCTCCGCCTTCGAGCCCGTGCTCCGGTACCCCCACGGGCCTCCGCCCCTCTAAGACCCTACTCCGTGACTCTACTCCTGTCGAAAGCTCAAAAATAGCTAACACTGGTCTCGTCACAATAATGTCGGCTGTTTAAGACGTTGCAGTGCGGGTAGTTTTCTGACTACCCACATAAGTAACGCCCGTGTTGTGATATTGTAAGGTATCGGTCTACCCTCTGGATCGATTTTAGATTTGTATTTATTCGATTCTATTACTGCATCGCTACTGTATTTATGTATGCAGTGATAGAATTGACTTGACCAGGGTTAGTCTACAAGATGTATAAAAAGCTTTTGACCGCAGCAGCTGCTCCGTGGAGCGCTGTGACACATTCCAATGTTTAATCTGTACAAGGTGCTATGCCCCCGCCGGAGCCATTTTGTAAATACGAGGTTTTGTATATTTGTTATGAAGATATAGATGTGTGTAAAAGCATAAGGGCGCCCGCGGGGGCCGAACGACGCGCCGAACCGAACGACATATTTAATTAAAAATATATTTATTATTTATATTATTATATAATCTGTATTTAAAATGGCGCCGCACAAACGGTAACGACGGCTTGTATCGCATCCACGCAATGTTACTTAACTATTAGATTGTAAGGACTGTTTACACTAAAGTCAAAATAAAGCCTTGCATTGATTAAACCATTGTTTTATTTACACTTCACTTACTGTTATGTTGAAGCACAACTACATTCACATTTTTACACACACACAGTGTCCCAGGTTCTCGTATATCTGAAATGTAACATTGTATTTTAACATTCTATAATATTAAATACTGTAATTTTGTGTCTATAATACTTAAATATAATATTAAGTATCCATCTATCAATATATATAAAAATTCTTTTACTGAATGCTGTTAGTATATAGAAGGCATTTGGGAAAATATATTACTTGGCGTTTTTAGTAAGACGATAAGACAAAGACAATGGTTTTTAAAAGTTTTATCCGTTTGTCTGTGTACCTTTGTACACGCTTATATTAGAAACGGCTGACCCTATTGCAATGCGATTTTCATTGATATATTGTACTATGCTGCGTTTTACTTAAGCATTTTGGTATCCTGCAAACAATGACGTCAAAGCCCACTAAATGCTTCGTGTAATAGGAGATTCTACTTCTAAAAATGTGCTCAAAACGCGGAAGCGAAAGAACCTTAAGAGGGTCAAAATAACCTAATGTGAATGTTAAATTCTAAATTGAGCAATGTGTGTCATAAATCAAAACTATTGGTACATCGCCAGAGGTACCTAGCGGATATCATAAGGCCGATCAATCTAATGTTTTGTCAGAAATAGCTCGCCCTAGTTGCAATATATCTGCTTATTAAGATACCTTAAAATTGGTTACGGATTTTAAAATTCGTAACCTATCCCACGATATTGCCTGAAGCCTTAGTAGACAATTCCTTTGTTACAAGTCATCGGCTTTGCTAGAATAACAATTCAATACTCAGTGCAAATTCGATCCGGAATAAATGTACAGAAACAATAGTCTTTTGTAGGGTTTTCAACAACTTATATAAATGAGGGTTTTGCCACTAAAGTATCTAATCATAGTATTTCTAAAAATTAATTATTAAACTAAGTATTGATCAAAGAACAAGTACGAGCTACAAATACAAATAGTCATACCAGTCGCACAAAAAAAAATTCAACACAACATCATTCACAAATTAATACTCTGACATCCTTAATTTCACGAAGGAGTTTACAACCTTTCAAACTATTGAAGTATTTTGTTTTATACTTTAATTTACGTATTTTCCTTTTATTACATTTTATGTATTTGTCACCAAGCAAATAGCAAGATTTACAAGTAATATTTTTTACTAATGGTAAAAAAGTCAATTGTTGAAAACTACAAAAAGTTTAATTCTCCTGTTTGTCACAGGTTGCTAGGCAACGGTGTGTTACTAAACATTCCAGATCGAATTTGCACCAAGTATAGTCATGTGATGGTAGTCACCAGGAGATATAGGGACTGCTGAGGCGCGCGGGCAGCGAGCGGCGCGGCCGGCGGCGCTCCTCGCACATCAGGACACTGGACGGGCCCGCTGCAGGATGTTGCCCCTGTGATATATACTGCTTAAGTAACGAATTTTAAAACCCATCTCCCAAACCAACCCCTCCAGCCCAGCAGCTTGGATTGCGATCGAAAAAGAAAGCCGACACGATCGGTACGTAAAGTGTGATTGCTAGTAGAAAAAAAATAATTTCATTGTCGCTTCCGCTCTTTCAAGGGTACATGTAACCATCGGTTACATAGTAATCATCAAGCCACGCCTTTAGGCTGCATAGAAACTTCTGACACCTGGAAACCAATCCACATTAGAGCAACGCGGTGGAACATGCTCTAGGCTTCCTCAGCTCGAGGAGAGACCCGTGCTCAGTAGTGGGCCATCATCAAGTTGAAGTCGAACCCCTTTCGTTTATCAATCTTTAGCTGTACCCGGCACGCGTTTCCATGCATCAACTCATCAAACATGTGACCGATTGATATAATTTTCGCGTAGTTCATAAAATACATTGTTTGTAATTTTGTTCTACTTTTTGTGTCATGTATTATAAGTGCATATCATTGAAAAAATGTGCTGAGGGGTTTCTTTAGCCGTTTCTTCTCCTCAATATTTCCGCAACCTTTTCAGAGCAGCGGTAAATTTAAAAAAATTATGACTTTCCTACCTATGTGTACTTTTAAAACGTACGTGAATAAATGAATTTTGACTTTGACTTGTGAGATAATTAGAGAAACAAAAAAAATTGTGATATTTATACCTAAGTGGATTTTTAAAACTTACGTGAATAACTTTTGGCTTGTGACATAATGAATAAGTAAACTAGGTACCCCAATCGTCTCGTGATCCCCCACGCGCAGGTCCCCCAACAAGAAGCCTCGCCCCGCTCCCGAGCAGTCCCCGCGCAGCGCTGCGTCGCGCGCGCTCGTTCGCAACAGCTGCGTCAGCACCACCGTCAACAACTAATAAACCAGAATACGTTAACACGAACACATACAGCTATTGGCTTCGACTAATGGCCCATTAATGAGCACGGGTCTCTCCTTGTATCTCAGCAAGACTAAAGAGTACCACCAGGTTGCTCCAATGCGGATATATTAATTATATACAAGTATGTAACGTATTATTTGAGAGATTTTATGTATAGATGCTCACTAATAACTTACATAATCAAAAGGTAGACATGTGTTTTTAATTAATAAATACATGACGAAATTTTGCAATTGACAAAATATCTACATAATTACGAATTTATAGGAAACAAAACATATAAAAAATACGTTTCCACCTCAATTTGGCTTAATAAGCATGGGCGTATCAAGGAGTAGCAAGCTAGTTTTTAGCTCAGTAAGCCCAGGATTGACGTTCACCTGCAACAACAGCACTAACGCGTTGATGAGCCGCAGCGCCAGCGTGGCGCGCGTCAGCGGTAAACGCACCGCTTCCACGCAGCCGCGCGCCTCCAGTGACGCGCTGGCTAGAGGAGAAGACGGGAGCCACGCGGTGCGGGTTCCCCACTGAAACTCATTTATTTCATTCGTTTAATTTATTTATTGTTTATTACAACACCACAAACCTCTTATACTAAACACAACACAAAGAGGAAAATAAGGAACTACAAAAAACAAACTTTTTACAACAATTAGACAATTAAAACGTACTTACATAAATGAAACTAATGAAAAAAAAAATAATAGATCTAAGATCAATAATAATTTAATAAACTTAAAGTTATTGAATTTTACTAAACTTTAGGCGAATATTTTTGTTGTTTTATACTACTCACATATTTTGTTATTTTATAGAGAGGAAGAGTTAGGAACATCCCCAGTTTTATTATTTTAATATTTCTAACAGTCATAACAATCATTGCAATAAATGTTACACGACTGAACCCTATTATTATAATTTTGCAATGTTAAAAGTACATATAATAAATAATAAATAAATATCTTTGGACAACTCACACACGGCCATCTGACCCCAAACTAAGCGTTGGCTTGTGCTATGGTGATCAGACAACTGATAAA
>DWJZ01002678.1:0-18845 GCA_018249125.1 Asbolis capucinus
CTTAAGTTTAATATGTGAAGTAAAAACTGGAGTTTGTGTGGGTGAACTGTCGGAAAGCTTGAATAACTGTATTTCTCCACTAGGTAAGGATTATCTAGTAAGAAAACCTCTGGTATAACTTTCTATACTGTCATTTAGTTGAAAAAACGATGAGAATAGATTCCTATATAAATTGCAGATTTTATAACATAACAGGTACCTTCACAATTGATGTATTTTATACAAATATGTCATATATAAATATATAAATGAAGTACTTAATTTAAAAATCCCTTAAAGTTCAGTGTGTACAAGTAATTCAACTTAGTATTTATGCATGCTAGACATTGAGGCAAATGAAATATCAAGTGATAAATTAATTAAAATGGACTTATTATGACTTTGACTAGTAGAGTAAGTGGACTTTCCTTTTATTATAGGATTTTGATAGAATTAAAATGTGTGCATAATATTGCATGTTGTGGATGTGTGACTGGTCACAGATAAAAATTGTGTCAATTCTATGGGTTTTGAAATATAAGGATTTGATCTTCTTTAACCGGCTTTGAAAATAAGGAGGTTATCAATTTGACGTATTTTTTTAATTCATTTCGTGTTTTTTTTTTATAAATTCATTAGGATTACATTTTTTTATGTTAAATTTTTTAGCGTTTTTCAAAATTGTTTAAACGTTGCCCTCATTAAAAACATACCGAATTTTGTTTAATTATCATAGTCGATTTATTGAACAACTTATAATGTTTAAAAAATCCTCGTTAAGAATAAAATAATCATTTCTGCGGTATTTTTTGGTAAAGACATAGCCTATTCTTTTGTTATTTATTTTGTAAAATCGTGTTAAAATCTTATTCGCCCTTTTTATCTAGTCCCTTGGGTATTTTAAAAAGAAATATATTTAAATTTGTATGCGCATGTCAATCGAATACAATTTAAACATGTTCAGGTACACATCTCTTTTCTTAAATTCCTTTTCTGTCTTCCATTTGTCAATTCCTTCCATAATGTACAAAACTGTCAATTTATTCTTCCCTTATCATATCCTTTGTATTAATTAGTAAAATTTTTACTTCTCATTTATTTTGAACCCTTTGATAAAATGATTTAAAACACATTTTAAATTATGCGTTTTAAAACAATGAATTTACACATGTCATTTTAAAACAATTCATATTTTTGATAACCGGAAAATTTCATATCTTTTAAACTTAACCTTCAGTTGGTTAAATTAGTTTTATTATTGAATTTCAAATGGTATAGAAATTAAATTTCCCATTTAATATATAACACGTTATTTTCTAGTTAACCTATACTTTTTTTACAAAATATTTTTAATGGATCCTATTTGGTACTGGCATTGTTAATAATTTAATTCAACCTTGTTTGAAATATAAACTCTATTATATTTTTTTATATTGTATATCTCCATATATTAATTTATGTACTTAATTTCGCATTAAATAACGAGATATTGTTAAAGCAATTCGTACTTATGGACTTTTAATAAGCTATAAACATGCAAAGCTTAAATAATATTACATTACAAACAATATAAAAAAACATGTTAGGTTTCCAAAAATCTGTGATTTTAAGGGACAAGCCCGCACCGCTGCACTATAGACTCAAAATGTTACAAGTTCTTACTTACCATCATAAAATAATAAATAAGAATTATATATTGTTGTTAGAGTTTAAAATTCTTGAGATTCAACTGACGGACGTTCTGTTGAATGTTGTAGAAACACGCATTGGTGCGGGCCTGGGGCCGTCCACAGAATCGCACACCCTGGGATGCCAGCTTTAACCCTAATATCAAAAAAAATAAAAACAAGGATTGTTCTTTACAGTTTCTTTAATTAAAAAATCCAACATTCGTTCTTCTGAACATGCCATTTAAGACTGATTTCTTTTTTTATTATTATTAATGAATGCAACCACCGAACACGTGGAAAGCCAAATTGCTGTAAACCAAATTAGTTTAGCTTTTTTCTTCATTCGTCTGTGGCAGATATTTGTTGTTATGTTCTAGTTTTGAATATTTAGAACAGAATAATTACCCTATAACATGCATAATATTAAAAAGTCATATTTTAAGTTTTTTTTTTACAAAATATTAACCCCCTGCTTATGAGGCAATATATAAATTTGACTTATCTGTGGCATTGTAGCACCAAAAAGGATGGGCCGATTTTGATCGAAATTTGTTTAAATGATAATTCAATCGAGACAAATCTGTCCAACCGTCTACTAGTGTTGGGGGTTATTTTTTTTAATTTGTTTTTTTATTAGTCGTTAAGTTTTTTCATGTCCCACTCGGCAGCTGTTTTAACATATTGTTATTTACATATTTTTTAATTTCATTCACTAGGCTAGGTATTGGCATATCATTTTATTTTTAGAAGTTAAAGTGCAATATACGTTGTAGAACGTCTTGCCGTGAAATGTGATGGAATTAATTTTTTATTTATACATTAAATGAAATTAGTTCATAAATTCAGATAGGTTCGACACTATTGGTTAAAATTTAACCCAAAGCGTATTATAGTCGTAATATCAGTAGAATAAGCAGTACTTATTTGATCCAACTCCCATAGACAAATACCATGATATTTTTTTAACTAGTCTATATACTCCTGGACTCTGTCCGACAGAACAGTGCGTTGAATAAATAAATTGTATTTGAATACATAATCTTTTATACCGTGAAGATATATAATAGATTTCATATAATATAGTGTAGTGATTAGTATGATTATTATGTAAGCAACATTACTACATTGTTATATCGTTAGATGAAGCACAAATTTAATGCTCGGTTTCTATACAAGTCGTCGATTTTTATCTGTATTGTATACGTGGAAGTCGCGTACATAGACATGTGTATTGTATGTATATCATGTATTTTCATGTATATTACGCAGTGTTTTGTATTTGTGTATAAATGCTTCAGACTGAAAAGGAAAGGTGGTCTTGCTTTGTGAGAAAATACGTTTTTTTGTTGAAGTGTATTTGAAACTAAAATAATTGTATTTTTCTTGGTCGGCAACATGTCGGCGATGTGGGCAGCATGGGCCACGCTGACTATATATATAGTAACAGGTTGCGCGTATTGCTCGATTATCGGCTATTTCTACTTGAAAATTTTAAATGACCTAGGACCCGACCGCGGCTTTGTCCGTGTGGTATGGATGGCTTAATTTTCGCGCCAATTATCGTTATGTTCCAAACAGTTTATACACTCAAAACCTTCCTCGAGATCGGTTTACCTATTGATGAAAACCGCATGAAAATTCGTTCAGAAGAAATTGAGTTAATCGCGAACAGACAGACGCGGTGAGGGGACTTTATTTTATAATATGTAGTGATGAAGTTTTATTTACATGTAAATTGATGTCTCTTTTTCCATAATGTGGGCAGCTAGAGTCGCTATCTGGGCATGAAGGTTGTGATCACAACGAAAGGTTACTGGGAGAGATTTCGAAATAAAAGTCATAATTGTCTAAGTTTATTTTACATTTGTAGTTGACTGTCGTAATGGCATGGCTTCAGCTGATTAATGGCACTCTTGAGCACAGGTCTCTGCGTGTACTGAGGCTACCATGCTGCTCCAGTGCGGATTGGTGACCTAGTGTTTTGTGTAGTAAACCTGACTGCTTCGCCAGATTGTTTCCCAGCAAGTACATTTTTTCTGTAACGAGTATTACAACGACGGATAACATTAAAGGCGTAACTCCTATAAGTTAATCTGGAAGAATTACGCTCTCACTTAATGTTTTAAATCGACAATTTCTTCTGTCTGGATGTAAAAAATGGTGTGCATTTAAGAATATAGAACATATATATAAGCATATTAGTCACTTGTCTGATCACCATAGCAAAAGCTCGTGTTCTCCTAAGCAACTTTTCCTAAAATATTTATTAATTTATTATTGTGCTATTAAGATTTGAATTGTAATTTTAATATGAGGCAAAGTAAGACTATCCTTTCTGTATGAGGCTTAATTTAACATCTATGTATTGTAAGGACGGTGTCGTTGCAAATATAAACATTCCATTGCTTGTGATTTTGTGTTTCATTTGTACAGAACCCTAATATCTTTATTGTTTTGAAAATTAAGGTTATGGAAAAGTAAACGAAACCGTATATTGCAAGAGCGTATGGAAACATGTATGTAATACACACGAACCATGTTTTCTTACTTTTAAATTACAACATAAAACCTATCACCTATTTCATTGCAAAATTGTTAATATCTTCAAAGTGATTTGTCAAATTATAAACATTATTTGTGTTTTTATAATTAATAATATTTAATTATTTGTTGATTGGTTAGGTCAACTAAGTACGTCGGATACTACATTCTGCTCCAATGCGGTTTGGTGGAGGTGTTAGTGGCCAACCCAAGTGTCGGTACTTTTTATGCTGCTTGAAAACCTCCATTGATGACAGTTCTTATCCGACGATAACAGGCGAGACCAACGGCTTTACGTGCCCTCTGAAGCACGGAAACGTTCATGATTTTTTTTGCTATTAGCCTGTCACTGATCCTCCTACCTGCGCCTGCTGTTGCGTAACTTTTTCGGTTGTTAACAAACGCAATAACCTAACGGGGTAAGGACGCTACGAAATTTAACTTATTATTGGTTGTTAATCTGAACTGAATATAGTAAGTAAGAAGAAGAATATACTGCCCTCATAAGTAAGGAAGCCTAGGGCACACTCCACCACGCTGCTCCAATAAGAATTGGTGGAAGAGAGCCATCCCAGGTATTCGTAGTTTTTTGTCCAACGGCCTCCGACACGGCTTAGTCGCTAATTTTCACAAAAGATTTCAAGTATCTATTAAATGACAAATAAAATACATTTACATAAATAAATTTATTTATTTATTCTACAAAAATAGTGAATTAGGATTTGGTATGTACATTTGAAAATATATCGCTATAAATGTACAAAAATAATTATAGGTTTTGCTTAACATACGTTACAGTGTCTAAGTCTAGCGGTCATTTTCAATAATGTATCCATTTATAATCTTTGAATCAATTACAAGGATCAGCTCATAAAATTGGATGGCATAGTTGTTCAGTTGATACAAAGTACGGAAAAATAATATGAGTATCCTATCAAACTTGATTAAACATTGTAAAAAGAACCATATACATAAGTTTTGGGCGCTGACGTTCCTCCTTGTTCCTCTGTAAGATCTCAATAGATAACATACGTCGGCGTGGACAAGAATCTTGTGGAGTAAAGTAGGCGAGAGTAATCTAAGTGGAATTGGAAAGCATGTTAGAAAGACTGATTCTAGGCTGAACCTACGATAGGGGATAGTCCCAAAGTAGTCCAAAAATAGTCACTATCAATAACTCCCGCAGATACTGTGGTCGGTACTTGGTTCAAATTCGATCCGCAATTTTTCCACACAAACTAATCAATTTTGGTTTGGAAAAAAATTCAGATAGTATAAACACCAAGTATAAGTTACTATCTTTTAATAATTCAAGTAGAAAAAAGAAATTATGAAATTTTTGTCTACATTATTTCAATTCATTTCATATCACAAGACTTAGTATTATCTACAACTAATAAGGTGATTATTATATTAAACTTTTTAAGTATCCATTACTGGTAATTACAATGATTTTAATAAAACGAACTTAATTTAAGACTTAATAATATAAGTTTTTGAACTAATATCGTCGCGGATACTAAACATTTTAAATACAAACGAGTACTCACGATCTATCTCAAATGTTTATATTATACTGATATGTGGATCTAGTTGCATATTTTGGCACAGTCTTGCCGTGACCGTGACCAATGCAACTAGGTCGAAATATCGGTGTTATAATAATCAAATCGTGATTACCTGTGTTTTAAGCAGTTCGGAGGTTTATTCATACTTAAATATTATATATTACTTCCGAACGATAACCGAACCATCAGTTGGCTATTCTCCAACTACCCTCTTAGCGCAACATTATTATAGCAACTATTCTACATTTATTTTGTATAATAACCTACTTTTTATTTTTAATAGAAACTGTCCTCGCTTCGGAAGAACCAGTTACCACAAAACAGTAGTTATTGTGACAACTGTAGCAGTCAGACTAATGGTATTGTGGACTTATTTATAGTTGCCAAAGACGTCAATGGTCTATTAAGGGCCATTTCAGAGTTATATACTCTACAAGGACAAAGAAACAAACATTTATTTTTAAAGTATGTACTAGGCCTCTGTATGAGAGACCAGTGCTCAATAATGGGCCATGAATGGGTCGAAGGCGAATGGTAACAGTTCGAGTACACCCGCAAAAAATCGGTTTTCAGTACACCTATTTTCAATTGAGTAGTTCGGAAAATCGTCGCTGACGTGCTTGGGTGAAATTAAACTTACTATACACAAGTCCGAAGTGACTGAAATGAGATGTCTACGTTAGCACAGTTTTAAGTCCTTAAAAAGATCCCACACAAGTAGAAAAATCAAAAAGAACCGAGATTAGTTATTATTAAAGTAATATTTATGGCCAATTGTAATTCTTTTCTATTAGGAATTATGCCAAACTCTAGTTCAAAATATGTGGGAATTTTATTAGATGCGGAATTTTAATATCTACATGTCATTTCCCGATTACTTAATATCATAATATATTTACTTTAACGATCAAACCGCACTTGGCCGGATGCGCGTAGGAACAGTGACGCGTCGTCAAATTTATTCTTTCATATACATCGTTTGTATGTAGCGACGCGCTCGGCCTAAGTGCGGTTTGATCTTTTACGCAGAATAAAATGGCGTCAACTTTTTCCATTTTTTTCACTATTTACATGTCATTGTCAGAATAATGAGTTATGTATTACATCCATTGTTACAGTAAATACAGAAACATATGGCGTATGGTTCCCGCCGGCTGACTCTCGTTTTACCAAGAAATTTCAAAGTTGTTCGATTAGCCAACCAGAATTTGGTATTCTCATTTACATCCACTACGCTTCAATAAAACTTCAACTCTATACGATCGGAATACTGTTGTTATTTCATTGACAAAGAATTTTTGGTTGTCGTTGGAGTGCCATTAAAAAACGATTGCAAATATGAATACCAGATTGCACTTCACCGACAAAGTCGCTACGATAACGCTACAACTAGTGAAACGGGAATCGGCGAGCTGAACGCTAATAAAACTAATTAAAATATCAGTAGACGATCAAGAGAGCTTATTACAATAAAGAGATCAAATCCTACAACCTAGTGACGGCCGCCTCACAGTCTTCTTTAGTATCCTTCCCTGCTAACTCAGCGTATATCTCCTCGATACTCCGCCGCTTGGTCTCGGGGACACAGCATGCGATGTATACGGTACTTACAAGGCACACGGACGCGAACATGAGGAAGACCGCGTGCAGCCCGAGCGTCCCCGCGAGGGGCTGGAACACCCTCAGCTCTATGGAGACCAGCGCGCACGCGAACGCTATCACTAAAGACGTTACTGTGCCGCGGAGCTGGAAAATAATAGCAATTTAGTAATGAACTAGTTTCCGTCCGTGTCTTTGTCCACGGTATCGTAATAAAAGGTAACCTATGTGGTTTCAGAATATCATCTATGTTTATGTGCAATTCCATTCAGATCTGTTCAGTAGTTTTTGCGTGAGTAACAAATATTCATCCATTCTGACGAAGGAGTCTGGCAGTTTTCGACTTAAAAGCTCTATAATATATTATATATGTATAAAGTCAGAAGATTACATACGCAACATTCATACATTCTTATCACAGGAATATGAAATGCAACGAAAAATTAACTATTTTTTTCCCATTTTAAATGTAATAAATGAACTGCTTCAAATTAACACATCATACATCATCGACTTCTTAAAACAATAAAAAAAAAAATAAGTCTACTCACTTGGAAGGGAAACATCTCAGTCATAACAACGAAGGGGACTGGTTGGAGCCCGGCCGCGTCGCAGTATATGCAGAGACAGAGCGCCAGCACAGGCAGCCAGGCTGCTCCACTGCCGACCCAGAACCACGCTCCTAGCGCGCCCAGCGACAGACCTGACACCAGGCACGTGCTACCGAGGAGGACCTGGATAGAGATGACTTTATATGTATATCTCCTTTGTGCAAGGGTCTTAACGCAAAATCATAATTTTTCAACACGGACTGTCAAAGTATCAATATGATATATTTCATACAAGAACATGATCAAACTTATGAAAACTTGTATGGTTACATACGTAGTGTGATCACGTATTTACTATATTAAAACATTTAAATGTTTATAAAGCCGATGTCAGATAGATAGTGCCTATCGCTTTTATCATAGATTTGTTTTTTTTTTTATATATTTGATTTGAAAGAAGAAAGCAGTTTTCTGGGATAAAAAGTATCCTATATCCATGTCAGTATATAAGCTACAAACATGCAAAATGTCATCTAAATTGGTGCATTGGTTTCGGAGTTTCCATACTAATTTTAACCTGTTATCCTGCGGGTACTAAGACATTTCCTGGGATAAAACATATCCTATAACCAATCTCAGGTTTTAAACTACGACTATACCGAGTTTTGTCTAAATCTGTCCAATGGTTTTTGCGTGAACCTCGAACAGTCAGGCAATAAATCCAAAAAAAAAAATTTTTTCTATATCAACAAGAAAGCCCTGCATCCAAATTTTTTATAAAACGCTTAATGTACAGAATTGACCCCGTTACAGTTTTATTATTAGTATAGATATATAATTCTCAGTTTTTTTTTTATTTTAATTAAAAGAAAATAAAAGGTAATATACTTAGATTATTTTGAAATTTTCGATACAAGCTCCTGGGTGATACTTGGATGTGTTTACCTTGAATTCGAAATCTTGAAGAACTTGAATATGAATCTTTAATTTTATCCTATAAGGATAGAAAAGGGCAATGAAAGGTTGTAGTAGGTGGTATTTTTGTACTATTTAATGTATGTAGTGATTATTTTTGGACTGACTTTAAATCTCGAAAAATACGTTATATTTAGAATACTTTTTATCCCTAATTATAACAGAGTTCTCTTGGGATACAGAATAAAAGTACCGGCAAAAAAAAAGCAATTTATGTGGGTACTTACGCGAACTGCGGGTACAGCTTGAATATAAATATATACCCACATGAATGGTACAAACCTTTCGTCCAGTCTTTTCAACCAAGCTGGAAGCAGTACAAGACCCAATCAGCTGCACCACTCCCAGAATGACTGCCTGCTGGTTGGGCGTCATGACCCAGCCGCCGCCGGCCTGGCTGAAGATCAGCGAGGCGAAGTGCAGCACGGCGAGACAGCCGCACAGCTCACGGGCTATCGTTATGGTCAGGGTGATGCGGAAGGCACGGAAAGTACTGCGGTCCGTTACTGGAAGTACACCGATTCAGGTTCACAATAAGAAAGGCAAATACGATTTAAGAAAGACCCATTATTCTATATGTTCACCTTTAATGTTGTAAAGTGTGCATAAAACACTAAATAAATAAATATAGATAAAATTGCTGCCTTTTAATATTCATCTCTCGCTCTCACCCTCTAAGTAATTAACAAAATTAAGAAACACGTGCGGACAATTGCGAAAAGCGGATGGGTATTAGATAGCAGCAGACATTTTCAGCGCTTCCGTGCTTCAGAGGGCACAAAACCGACGGTCCCGTTGTTATCGTTGGATAACAGCTGTCGTTAAAGTATTATCGTCAAAAAATGTATCTGAGTTAGTCATAGCCACTATAATCCGGATAAGGACAGTGTGGTGAAGCATACTCTAGGCCAAGGATCGTCAACCTTTTTGAAAGTCGGGCCAAACTGAGGGATGATAAATTTACTGCGAGTCACTAGGAATTCCTAGTTAATTACTCTCATGACTTGCGTAATAAAAAGTTCTAAAAACATACTTGCGTGCCATTTAAAATCCGTTCGCGGCCCACAGTACGGCCCGGGGCCTGGGGTTGATCAGGCTTGCTTTTGGCCTTATATGAGGAGAAACCCGTTCTCATTTATGGACAGATGAGTTTTTTTTCAATTACGCCTTCATTAATCGATTCAAAGACCCAATTCCCAAATTGGAATATAAAATAGTACAAAATTCGAAATAAACAGTTTCTCATTTCCATAATCAGCACTTTAGTCAAACCATATCAAAACAGTCTAGAAACATCGACAATGATCTTCAAAAACCGTTGGCAAACGAACCCACGTCTTCCCAACCACTTACGCGGGTAAATAGTGTCGGGCGTCATTGCCAAGCAAACAGTGATTACGTGTAGCGACCAACAACCACAGACCACTCTGCTAACGAGCTCACACTCACCGACCAGTAATGGGTCAAACTTGTTTGCTCATTAGGGTATTACGATTTCAGGGTTTTGGGCGAAAATGTTATCGAATTACATCTTGGTGTTACGCGTTGTTGATTTTGGTGTGGTGGTGCAAATTATTTTTAGTAATTATCATCTGTTTTTGTTAGTGGAGGATTGTTCGTGCCAATTAATTTCGTCGGTTTGGGCATGGTTTTAGTAAAGGATTTAAATCGGGCGTTTTTAAATAAGCATTATGTTAGCTCGCTAAAAGATACCGTAGTTACGACTTAGTTCCCCCCACACCTTTCTACCATCGTACGACACGGCGTACCCCGGGTATACATGCTTACACCGTGGATATTCTTTAGTTACGGACGGTACACTTCGCCTCGTCCTTTGTATGGCGTACCGCGAAGGATTGGAATAAGTTACCAGCGTCTGTGTTTCCGCTCAAGTATAATGTAGGCTTCTTCTAAGTTAATGCGCTTTACCATCTAAATCTACATCGCCACATAACACGCAGGTGGGATCGTAGCCAAGCATTAACTTATTATACGTAAAAAAAATTATTTAATTATCGTTTCAAAAAATACTTTTTGATATGATGGTTATATATTTATTAAATTAATTATTTATATTTATTTTGGTTATATATTTATTAAAATAATTTACTAACCTAACCTAATAATTAATTAAACTCTGAAAGCTAGCAAGTATCGTACTTTCACAACAGTCGCAAGCCAAATAGGCTCCTAATTTCGTTCCTGAAATGACTTTTTCCCCTGTAAACTGGATACTAGCAACATTTTATTATGCCATAGTACTTATAATTTAAATACCATAAACACATTTCAACAATATCCATATCGAAATGGACGAAACGCTCAGCCTGTGCCATGGAATGGCTCGAACCACGGCTGCCGGTTTTCAGCGCTGCCCTATGGTTTCGCACTGCTTAGCGGTGTAAATTAAATTAACTAAAAAACAACAATGTTTCAAAAGAAAACACAATATATATATATATACATATGTGTATATGAAAATGAGAATTAAGAGAATTAGTGAAATGACAATTTTTTTGCGAGAATACAAACAGAACATATTCCGTTACTGACAGACTGATGTGGCTGTTCACAAATATGTATATAGTTAGTAGATAATTTCTTATTATTATTTATTTGTATTATTTTACTACTTTCTTTATCCATTTTTATTTATATATATACTTACATAAGAAATATAAATTATACATATTACAAAAAAAATAAAACATGTTTTGATATTATGAGTGCCACCGTATGTATGTATGAATGAGTAAAATCTTTTCAAATATAGTCGACAACAATGTTTGTTTACTGGTTTGCGAACATGTGACTACCGAGTATTGTGATAAACAAGAAAACTATGAAACCGTAACAATTGCTTTGGTTGCAGCTTGTCGGTAAACAAACAGATTTCTCGAAGTGAAGTGAGAGCGAGTCAGTAGCACACATTGCTCTCTATAAACCAACTATTCAGAGATACCTATTTCTATGTAACTATAATAATATATCCACACATATATTGTTTGCTATCGTAAATTCCTGCGGCAACTATATCTCATGGAGGCAAGCTCATGGAGGTAACGAAGCTACATAATATCGTCGAAAAGACAAAACACATCAACATGAAATTCCAACACCAAAATCACTTGTAATGTTAATTGTTAGAACAGACGAGCCAAAGCTCTTGCACATCCCTTAAAAGTTAATGTAATGCTATCAAATGAAAATCCCTAATAACTTGCCTGCGTCACTGTTCTCGCCCACGTATTATGTAGAAGTCTTCAAGGGAAGAGTGAATAGGTATTTACTGTGTCCAACATCTTTGACATCATCGCCACTTACCATCAGGTGGGATCGATGTCAAGCATTTACTTATTCAAGGTAAAAAATCCATGAAAATACTCACCAATAGTTTTGAGCGTGCTAAAGAATTTTCCTCCATTTTTATTCTCCAGTTCAAGAATCAGACGCTGCATCTCATCTTCTACCATTACGTCTGTGTTTTGACGGCAACGAAGCCACGCTAACGTGTCTCGCGCTTGCTAAAAAAATATGATATCAATCAGTTACTCGCCCATATCATCTGTAATTTAATTTCAATAAATCACCGAGATGTTTCCCATGATTTGACGTATGTAAGTTATAGGTGATAAAATTACAATGGGCCGAGAATCGACCCTTGTGGCACACCAAATGTAACTTTTTGACAATTTGAAATCCATTTTGTAAACAAAAATGTAAAAATTTTAATTCGTTATTAGAGAATAAAAATAATGTCATAGATAAAGACTATAGAAAAACCAAAATGTCAATAATATGAAACACTCACCTCAACCTTCCCCCGCTTTATCAGAAACGAGGGAGTTTCAGGCATCGCAGTGAAGACCAATATATGGATCAAAGGAATTGCCAGACATATCCACAACGTCGCATGATAGCACATATACTCTCCCAAGATATATACCAATAGATTCCCTAAGTTTTGTGACAGCACCACCAAGCTGCCCAGCATGCCTCTGATGGTGTCTTCACTTATTTCCTTGATGTAAAGCGGTGTAACCACGTAACAGCCACTAACTCCGAAGCCGACGATGGCTCGGGCTGTGATCAGTGCCCATGTTTCTGTTGAGTACAGCTTTAAACTCCAGCAGAGCTGAAACAGACGTGTTTTATGTACCTAAATTGCAGATGGAGTCCTGGAAATATTGTGTTCTTTGATACGAATTCGTCGTTAACTTACATAATAGGTATAAAATACGACTTTCGAATTTTAAAGCAGACAATCTCAGTTGTCAGACGTGATGGAATATGAGGAGAGACCTGTGCACATTAGTGGACTATTAATTCGTACATGTCAGTGGGTACGAGGGCCCCTGAGCGAACTGAATTCTTCAGCAGCATTTAAGGTATTTTTACTACACTAATGAACTTAGGATTGGGAGCTAGTACTTGCCTGCCAAGGGTCGCAGACACCTATATTAGAGTTCTTTTTCAGAAACTGCTGACTTTAAGGTTCTACATTGACTACACTCCACCAATAATGGGAATTTTTGTAACTAGACGTAATTAAAAATGACACTTACGACCATAGAAAAAGACGTCAGCATTAATGCTTTCTTCCTCCCAAAATTATCAACGATAAATCCAAATAGGAAGACGCTTGGTGTTCCCACGAGGTAGACGATGGACGCCATCCAGGATACGACGTCTGGGTGCACTGGGGAAGCCGCTGGTGTGTCTTTAGACATGAGCCTGGGACCCATTGGTGATAACCAGCCCACAGCCGTGCCATAGGATAGGACTGGTAGAACCACTAGAAAATAAATTGGTCAATTATTTTTATAAAATATAAAGTGTGAAACGCTTCTAGTTTACTGACGTTCAGCCTAAGTGTCCGAAATTTTTTAACGTCCCGAGGACATTCGATAACTTTTAACGACCGCTCTTTGTAACTAGGTTTGCAGGATTGACGACTTTCAAGGCATGGAAGTGTTAATATATTTTTTATTCAATAAATAGCTCTGAAAATATGGAATTATGTATTATTGAAAATATGGTCCAAAACAACGTTCATTTGGCAGCTGGTATGTACATATATTATGCGTTCATAGCCCGGCGACTCGTTGCGGTCGGTATGGGTGTCCGCTAGTGGCAAAAATTCATGAGCGCTTCCGTGCTTCGGCAAACCGTCAGTGCTGGTTATCAACGTTAGATAGCAATCGTTAAACCGGCAAAAATTCCGACGCTTGGCCTGTGCTCAGTATCGAGCCATCAATAGGTTGAAGCCAATGTACGTACATATATTATCGTTAATTTGTTTGTTTGATAGTAATCAGTTGACCACAATGTAGTTGTTTGCTGGTACAATTAATTCTACACGGGGCTATTGATCGCTCCCTATTAATTACAGGGTTCAATAGAAGTCAAGGAGATTATAAATGGCACGTGTATCTGAGTGTGAGGTAGATATTTACTATTTCTTCTAAGGAAAGAGCCGAGAAAGAGCAGACGAGCCAAATGATCATGTTTACTGTCCACCTTACACAGAAATACCGAAAGGTATGACTGCCGTGATGCGTTGTCGTAAAAATGCGGTCAAGCCGATAAACATGTCCCCCGTCGGCAAATTTAAAGAGCGGTAAATTTAAATTTGGAAGAGGCATAATGTCAGAATGAGCAGACGGGCACCAGATGGCAGATGATCACCGCCGCCCATGGACGTTAATAACACCAGACTGACTAACGCGTTGCCTGCCTGGAACGAAGAAATAGACCCGCACACGCGGGGAAGAGCAAAAAAAGGGAAGCGGTACATTGCTAATGCAACTGGGATCAATAACCACAGTAACTGACACCAGATACACCAACAACATACCACTTCAGGACGGGAGACGAAAGAAGAATGGAGAGGAGGATGGATGAAGGACGGGGACAAAAAGAGGAGATCTGGCTCTCAAGCCCCCAGCTGGAATACGACGAATCGTTTGGCGGCTGACTCAAGTAAAAGTGGTTAGCAGACAGACGGACTTCACAAAAACATAATAATCCTTCCGCGAAGCCCGACCATCGAGCAGCTGACTTCTGTACGTCTTTTACGACACCCTGGTAGGCCAGCATAGGATCAATGTTTGTATTCTAAGCCACCCCAATATGGCTAAGTATGTAATCCCTTAGGCATTCAAGTTCCACGCGATGCAATGCATGCAAATGCAATGCAAATATGCATATTTTTGACCTATCTCCCCCATTGTTCTATACCCTTCTAAACTTTACGTTAAAGCAATTACCAATTTTCGTAAAAAAATCCCCGTAACGTTGCGTAGTACTGGAAGTGTTCTGAATCAAAATAAAAACGGATTCTTAATAAACTTAAAAAAACATGTCGCCTAACGTTTTGTTCGAAGGAATACGCATTGTAACGTTTTACAATACCCCGCTCCCCTCAAAGTGCGTTACATAATACTTTGCCACTTTATTTGAAAACTAGCTGCCCGGAAAATGTTCTACAATATTAATTGTGAACTTTCATCTGTAAATCTACAAGAACCATTGTCTGACCAAAGTGACCTAAGAGTGCCCAATTTCGTCTACAGAGGTCCAGCCCAGACTTCAGAATTTCCATACAATTTTACCTGCTATCCCGCGGAAATTAATCTGTTTCTAAAAAAGTATCGTGCGATGGTTAGTCCTCGCATAATGTACTATTCAAAATAAAAATATTTTTTCTATTAGGATCTGAACTTCCAGAGAATAGCGTGTTTAAACAAAATTTTCAGCTTAATAATAAAATATATAAAAAGCTTTATAAATGAATAAAAAAAGATTGTAAAGGGAGGTCCGTAACATCTTCATGATCAACGAAGATAGACAGATCAATTGGTGCCGTTGTAAATAATACGAGTAGCTCTTGCACTTTGTTACTGGGGTACAGTTTCTGATTTAATTGTTTTGTTTGCCGGCGGGTCTCCTAATGGTTCTAGAATACTACACTGAATTATATCGGCCAATTGAATTCCATTTGATGGTATTGAGGTCTTTGCTCCAGTAATGGACTCGCCATTTTTGTTTTAAGCGCGTAGTGTCCGTGATTCGGTGCTAGCATTAGCTTCCTTAAATTGGCATGTATTGTCCTGGAAATAAATACACCGCATCCAACTAAGGGTAGTTCATATTTTTTTTATTTTACTTTTAATACGTAATAATTGCATATTGATTTGAAGTGCCGAGGAGTTGTTGCGCTGTTTCTTTTCCTAAATAGGTGATTTCAAAACGGTGGTTGATTCAAATTGTAAACGCTCGTAAGTTTGAATCAAAATAAAAATATCTAATAAATATCTTTGAAAAAATCACACACGGTCAACTAACCCTAATCTAAGCTTTAGCTTGTAATATGCTAATCAGACAACTGATAAACATACATATATATTTTATAAAAACATACTTTATAGCTATTTACACCCAGCCATACAGAACAAACATTCGTGCTTATCACAGAAAAAATTGACCTGGTTGGGAACCCACGACCTTCGGCAAAGCACTCAGGTTCACTAACCACTAGACCAACCGACCTGGTGAAAGAAAAGAAAGTTGTGATTTTGATTTTTACATATATTTTGACTAATGTCGATCACTGGAGCATGTACCTTGCAGTTACATTGTTTTCATGAATGCCTACGCACATCATTTTCACTCACAATCTTGCTATCAAATATCTGGGTCTATTTAGGGCGAATTTAGTTCATGAAAGGGTGTAAAGTCAAGCCACACTTTGCCAGTGTGGTAGACTGCGGAATATATCGATCAGATCGTGAGACAGGGCCCAGTAGTACACACTTGCAGTGACAAAAACATGATTTAGGACGAAGGAACTATAAATAAATAAGTGACCTATTGTGTATTAGAGTAACCATATGAAATAAATTCAATATGAGGTAATTCAACAATTTTATATACATTGTAAAATAAATTATAAAATCAATGAACATGTACCAAATGTTACATAACACATCTATTGTAACATATTTCAATCTATTGTATTTTGATAACGTCACGTGATGAAATTAAGTGACATAATTGTTATAATTTTAATACTTCGTATAAAAACAAATACGTTATTGTTTTAGGCAATTGTTTTGATTAATTTAATTGGTCAAGTCAATTGAGAACTTTATTTTTTAACATTAATATATGTTTAGGTTAAAGAAGATTTAACTTAATAAGATCTATTTGACGAATTTATTTTTATTTTGTTTCGTATCTTTTGGTCGGTACCTTGGTCGAAATTTAAAAAATACTACAACAAATTTTATATTTCTGGGTCATATAGTACATAATATTTTTAATAGCTTTTTTCTTAGATAATAACAAAATTACAGTTAACACTACATCTAGTTCTTAAATACAAAGTTAAATGGCTATATCTTTGGTAAAGAATTTCCATAGAAACTTTGTTAACCTTTTTTATCCCCCTCTAGCCTTTTTTCGTTATAAAAAGTAGCTTATACTTTTTCTCAACTTTTATTCTACCTCTGTACCAAGTTTCATCATAACTGGTTCAGTAGTTTAAACGTAAAGGGTGACAGACAGACAGCAGCATTAGATGCGGTTACACCGGTAGTGGATACCCAGTAGGCCTTTATGGGTTGAAGCCATTACTGGTTATAAAAATAAAATATGATAATTTTATTCAAGACACATCCTAAACATACAGAAACAGGTCTATGACGCGAATATTGCTTAAATATTTGAGCAATCAACTTTTTTTTTATCAAGTACCCGTTACATATTTTTCACATTATTATTGTCAAGCAAATTTTTCATGAGTAGCTTAATTTGGAAAATACATCCAACTTTTTTTTCCAAAAATCTTCAATTGTTGTAGCTAAGTTACAGTTGACAAACCTATATCGAGTTTTGGGATTACCTATTTAAAAATGTTGCCAACGTTAAAATTTACCGCTTTAGCTATCAATCGACATCTATAAGTAGGTATATATCACGGCTGGCATCCCTATGTTTATCATGAATACCATAAAACATCATAATATTGCATTTAATCTTGCTTATCGTCAAAATTCACAACATGACATAAAATTCAAATTATGTAAAATACTAACTTTAACATAAACTGCTTTGATATTTCAATATGAGATAGTAACAAACCTTTTTAGCGGCCCTTTTTATTATCCTTCTTTCGTTATCCTCAAACTAGTTGCTTAGCAACCATTGAATTATCATAACAACGCCGTAGTAGATAACCTGTTTTTTTATTCAGCCATAAAAAAGGTAACAATTATAATGACACGCATATATAATTAATAGAAACAATAAATTATCGTATTTTGAATCTGTCATTAAAAAATCACGTGTATTTATTTTCGAAATAAAATACAGTTAATAAATTATCGTATTTTGAATCTGTCATTAAAAAATCACGTGTTTTAAAGATAATTGTTTTAAATCCACAGTACGTACTAGTATGTTAAAAAATAATACACGTAATGTTAGATGAAGACGGGTAGTATAAAACCTCACCGCGTAGGTACTTGAAGTGGAGGGCAAAATAAAATATTATTTTAAAGATTTTTCGAAGCAACATATTAGTATAAAATTACATACATAACTGTATTGTTAACCGTTGAGTTCCCTTGTCTGGAGGAATGAGCGTTGCAGGAGATCATGGTTGTTATAAAGACGCATTGTCATCGGAACTGAAGTATTATGCAAAAATTCAGCTCCGTAGTGTAAGAGGAAGTAGGTCTAATCAACCTTGCACGATTTGACCCGTAACAAACAAATATACAAATGTACTAACATACTTATATACAACATACATTGCAAGTTATATACTATTCTATATATTGCGATTTTAAAAATCAACTGCGACATATAATTTTTGAAATGTATATATAATATAGTTTTTGAATATATATAATATAGGTTTTGAAAATCTGTATTAAAATAATAATTCTATACATTTG
>DWJZ01002679.1:0-18844 GCA_018249125.1 Asbolis capucinus
TCCCACCTAAGTACGATGTGGGAGTCTTCAAGAGCAGAGTGAATAGGCATTTACTAAGTTAGTGTGACCAAAATCTTATACATCATCGCCACTTTCCATCAGGTGGGATCGATGTCAAGCATTAACTTATATTATATAAAGGAGAAAAAAAAGTTATTAAGTGTTAAAAAAATTATTGCACAATATGTAAATAAGTTGGATTTAAATTGATTTTTTTCTTTACTTTATACTTAGTTATTAGATCCTTACTAATATTATAAATGCGAAAATAACTTCGTTGTTCTGGCTCTCTGTCTGTCTGTTGCCTTTTAATACTGAAACTAATGAACCGATTTTGATGAAACTTGAGAGGTGCACAGGAGAAATATACTTGAGCTTACAAAGCGCAGAGGCATTTATAAAAGATATTTACTTATGTGTAAAAACACACTAAAACAGCTAAGTTGTTAAAGTTGTTTTCAAGGCATATACAGCCAGTGGAGTCAATATTTGTGTATTGTAGGGTGACCAATTCATTGTAGAATTTTTGGACATGTCTCCTTTTTATGACCTACTACTTTTTTATAACCTACTAGCGCTTTTCTGTGACTACGTCTGCTTTGTACACTAAACTCTCTCTTCACTCCTCACAGTCAACAACACATAGTACATGAATGCAAAATGTTATTTTTGTATCTTCGATTCTGAAGAATTTTCATACAAACTTACGTCGCGAAAAAAGTAAGTCCATGCTTTTCCTCCAGTACTATTTCATTTTGTAAAAAGTTTCATCAAAATCGGGTCATTAGTGTAGGCGTGAAAAAGACGAAAGAAGACAGACGGACCTTCGCATTATTCGTAAGAATCTCTACTTTTTAAAGTACTTTTTTGATTTGTAGTTATTGATATAATTCACCCATATGATATATTTATTAACCTGATCAAATTACGCAAACCTTTTCAGATTATTGTTTTGAAATGGGGTCGATATGTCCGTTGGGAAGTTTAAACTAAATAAGATTTACTAAGTTAGTACCTGCGCTTTACCATATCTCGATTGGCACATAGGCAAGCGCTAACTTTTTCAATTAAAAAGAAGTGTCTTCGTAAGGGCCATTATTATTGTAAACTTTCATCGTCAGAGGCACAAAAAAATACGTACCAAAATTCTATTTAAAATAAATAACTGATAAATCAAAATATGTAAATACCATAAAAATAAGTATCTGTTATGATCATTGCAAATTATACACCAAGATTGGCCGTGACGTGGTCCATGTAATTGTATGAATTATAATTATCGTGAATATCTATTACTATCACAAAAGATATATTTCTTTTTAGTTATGAGTGACTTTTACAGTTTAAAATATGTTCCTTCTTAAACTGATTTACAAATTACTAAACCTAGTCACGTTTAAGTTCCGTGTTCCCGTTCGATTACAATCAAATCAAGAGTGATAAAGCTTCTAAGTTTCATTTCATTGCCTCTTACTATCAGGTACGATCGTAACGCTAGTTTATTTAAAGTAAAAAAAAGTAAACAAAATTTCTATAACTGTTTCTAAGTCCGGATTTTGCAGTATAGTTGGTAACCCTACCGGTTGGATTCGCCTAGTGCCGGGGGCGTCGCGTCTCTTGTTAATGGGATATTGCTTAAACTTTCCAGACGGTTCAGCCAGATTCGTTCAAATTTTCGCCAATACATATCAATTCTATGCCTTCTATAACTTTGTTATTGTCTGTGTTACTTGGGTAATTTATATATCAAGTTATAGGCACTTGTATATTACTAAATTAGTGCGCTTTTTCATCTGACACCACATCGCCACTTACCATCAGGTGGGCTAGTGGTCAAGCTCTAATTTATAGTAAGTAAAAAAAACTAGGGTACCGAACTAGGGTCCGCCCGTGGCTTCGACCGCGTGGTATGTTGAGAAGTAGCCTGTATGTTATTCCAGTATTTTGATCATATCTACCTCTGTAACAAATTTCATTTAAATCCATTCAGTTTTTGCGTGAGAGAGTAACTAACATCCATCCATCTATTCATCCATCCATTTAGCCATCCATCCTCAGAAACTTTTACATTTATAATATTAGTAAGATATAAAGCAAAGGTACTGTAGTTATTTATCGGTGGTAGAAAAAATGATATGATAGAAAAGGTATTTGCAAATTTTGTAGGCTGTATAACATTTACTCTGCCCATTAATATTTTAAATGATATTTTTACACTGAATAAGTAAGTGCCTAATTATGGTACGGCCTGATGGTTCCAAGATAATTACTAACACCAGAATACTTAGTAATAAATAAGGATAAAAACAATTAATTAAAAATTTCATTAAAATATTTTTTTAAGTTTCATATCTTGTCATAGGTTATGTATGTAGAATCTAAAATAAACTAATATGTAACTCGACAGATTTTATAAAAGTGTTTATTATTTGCAATATATACCTATATAAAAAGGATATAACTAAAATATACCTCAATGTGTGTGTGTGTGTGTGTTGGTTTCTCCAATACGTGTCTGAACATCCAACAACAGATGAGTGCGTCGCTCTAACTACACTGCTGCTATAGGTAAAGTTGTAGATCGTCTATTTTTATTTCATAGCTAAAAAGATTTACAGCATAATTAAAATAATATCAAATTGCGAAACAGTTTAACGCCAAATACCTAAGGTTAACGGCATTTATGTAGTTAAACTTTATCAAGTTAGTTACAAAATTATTAAGTTAAATATTCCATAATAAACTAAAAATCAAGTTATAGTAATGAAGTCTCGGTATGACGCGGCTGTAATTATATTTAAACGACAAGCATGTACTGAACTGCGCACAAGTTCATTGACTTTGCGGGAAAGGGACTTATATAAGGAAAGAAGAAGAAAGAGAATATCTGTTTTGCCTACAACTTATGAGCACCTAGTACCGAGCTTTGCTCTGCACCATTTTCGAAACGTAAAACATATACATAACTTAAACATAAATAAAACATAAACATATACATAACTCAACTAAATCGATAACAACCAAAGATGGAACTGCTAGAGTCTGTCTTATGAAAGCTGTGGCGGTGGTTTTAACATTGACAAATATTTGAGAAAGGAGTTGGCAGAAAATTGTTGACCAATTCGCACTTGTCCAGCGTGGTGGACTACGGCCTGTACCCATTGAGTGGGACCCGAATCCATTAGTGGAAAAGTCTTGCAATGATTAACAAAAAATCCTGCTCTTCACAGAAAAGTTTGTTATTATTGGAATTCTAATCCACCTTTCACTTAGCATTATTTAATTCATCGATTCATATTCCTAGGGTAATCACACAAATGCAGTACTAATGTACCAACGGGTTATTTAAGGGTTAAAAAATCGAAAGTACCCGCAGAAGCACTTCACGATTAATTAAGTCAAACGGACCCGTTACTCATTAGACCGGCGTTTATTAGCCGTCACAATACATTTAACAGGCGGCCGCTTTGAAGAAAAAGTAACGCAATACAAACGAGCAGTAACTTAGCGTGCGTTTTGCTTCGTGCTTGGAGGTGCTAACCCCTTCACCTTTAGCAAACCTGTTTGTTTACATCATTTCAACTCGGTGAAGAATTCTGGTGACGATAAAATGGTGTACAGTCTGTACGTAATATTTACCGGATCTTAATATTTGCTATTATTATATTTTTCAGTACTTGATTCTGTATTTCTTACTAATATACTAAATATTAAATGAAAAAAATTCTGAGGATGCATTGGTGGATAGATAGATGGATGGATGTTTTTTACACCTTCGCGCAAAAACTACTGAATTAATCTGCATGAAATTTGGCACAGAGATAGATCATAGCCTGGAATAACACATACATAGGTCACTTGTGATCAATGTACCTATCACGCGGGCATTACTACCGCACTGGTTTGATATATTTCGCAATCAAATTACTTGAGAAATTGAGTTATTAACAGGCTAGAACTGAAAAAAGTGATGTTTTCTTTATAATATTTACCACATTTATGACAGACCTCTAGACAAACACAAGCACAGATAAATAAACAACAACCCCATTTTCAATTAGAATCTTTTTTTCATGTGTTCATAAATTTTCTTCTAATAAGGTAAATTATTGTGAATTATGTTATATTTGTAAGTATTGTAATATTAATTATATCAAAAAAAGAAAAAAAACAACCGTCTATAATAAAAGTCTACAACCAAAACTATAAATATATTTAATATTTACAATGATCCCGTTACAAACCATTCACCCTACAACGTAACCTAGTTGTAGAGTTTAAATGGACAATTAGAAAAATCGATCGCTAACTACCAAGTTAACCGTTTTACTTTAACCGCTCGGTCGTCAAAATATCCTATTTGGTCACAAGTCTTTAGGGTTAAATAACGGGTTCCCCTTCACTGAGGAAGATAGTCTTATCATGCACGCAGTGTGCATTGGTGGGCAGTCGAATGTGGGTTTTGTGGGCAATCGATGCCGTCTGAAAGTCTCCAACATCGCTTAACTGCTGATATCGAGTGGCAATCGAAACGAGATTTTACGTGCCTTTCAAAGCACGTAACAAGGACCTACGATTTTGCCTGCTTTCCGAAGCATAAAAGCATTTGAAATTTTTTTTCCAATGTTGGCTATAAAAACGATTGCTGTATAATTGAGAAACTGGAATTTGAGATAATACAGAGAAGAGAACTAGATTTAGATAATAGGAAAACTTCTTCAGTTCCTCCATTTTGATAAGAAAATGTGACATAAGAATTGCAACAAGGAGATATTCTCTTTTTGATCCAGATGGAAGCGAAAGACATTTTTAATGCTAGCTTAGACACGTACAATATTTAAGGGAGTCATACTCAGCTTTTGACCCCCTCAGGGGCAAATCGGATTTTTCACGCAAGATAACGCTTGACGCGCACGGGTTAAGGGGTCATGACCCCTATTATATTACAATTATTTGACTTAACAATTATATTAATTTGAAGATGGTAGATCCAGAGATGAGCTGGGTTTCATTCCGGTAACTTCTTTATCGCATTTCGTATAAACCTGTCCTCTTTTTTCTCTTCCCGTCGTGTTTCTTGTACTTTCAATTCCTTTCCGTTATTCTTCCAGTCCTTTGACGCTTCTCTTCACTAATCTCCTGTTATATCCTCTCCATTCTTTTCCCGTCTTGTTGTGTCATGTCCTCTCCTTCTTTATCCTGTTTTATCTTTTCCTTTCCTCTCTTTTCATTCCTCTCCTCCTCTTTTCTACTTTTTTCTCCTTCATTCACCTACTTCACCTACATCTCTCTGTTTGTTTGTTTGTTAACAAAATACCTCGACTACAATATCTTTCAGCAAATCAGTCCCACGAACCGTGTTTAATGTTACCACATTAATCAAGTTCGCGTGTTTCGTATACCTAGTATTGTACGGGGGAAGAAAAATCCGTCGTTAACTTAAACAGAATGGAGAACACTTTAATTTTATTGGTTCTTTGTTCTAGAACGTTCGATATCGATCGCTTTAGCTTCTTAACCTACTGGACGATTTATTTAACGATTCTAATAAAACATAATTAACTGTAAGGTAATTTATGTGTATTTAAACATACTATGTTTTATACTATCTTTGTCAAATTTAATGAACTCGGAATAAAATAAGTATCGTATTATATTTCATGTACTTTTTTCGACAAACCAATATAATGTTTATATACAGTACAATATGTGGTATGAAACACATATAAGTAATAAATAATAGGGAATATAAAAAAGTTACGTCACAGATAACAAACATTCAAGTCACCTGCCTTGCCGGAAATCGAACCTGGGAACTCTCACAAACTAAGCAAATGAATAAAACAAATGTTATATTATTCCTTCTTTGTTGTAGAAGTCCACAGATCGCTATTGCCTCCAAACACGACGTCCTGACCTAATTAACGAAGTTTTAATAGCCCGTTCGAATGTCTTAGAACTCAAATGGAACATTGTAAGCTTTTTGTAAAATCAAAGAAAAAACACTTGATACATCAATTTGTATTTTATCTAATATATTCATTTGTATATTAACATAAATGACAGATGATTTTTCTGTATTTTAGCTCATATATTCATTTGTATTTTAGCTTATATATTTCTTTTACATTTTAGCTCATACATATGTATATTCATTTGTATTTTAGCGTACATTATTATGTAAAATAATATATTAATTTGTATTTTAGCAATCGCGAATTGCGATCTTAATCGAATGAACCGAGGTAATTAAAACATTATGGATAAGATTTTCTTACTAATTGTTGATGTATGTATGTATATACATATAATGCCATAATATAACGAAGTGGTAATGAATTGATATAAATTATTTTTTTTTAATAAATATCTAAGTTTTAAACGATCAAAGATATTTCTTAATTACTTAATTAAATTCTAGACGCAACAAAAAGTTGCGTAATTATGTTGCTTTTACAAAGTACACATAAAGCGCTCGTAGCCCGGTAGTTTATGTAGTTCGTAAATGATTTCTAAAATGAAGCATTACACGATGTGCTCGGAAAATGATAGATAATTTCTAATGGTAAAACATTTTAGAGCCCTTCCGTACTTCATAGGCCACGTAAATTCATCGGTTGTTATGATCGGTTGATATGGTAGTCGGTGAGCCCTGTCGCAGGCCTTGGAGCGGCTTTGTTTGTTTGTCTTTAATGCCTCCACCAATCCGAAATGGAGCATTTATGGATGCTCTAGGCCTCCTCAGTTACAGGGAGAATTCGTGTAAAGTAATTGTCCTTTGATGGTAACACGACATTTAGCTGTTTTAATACAACAAACTTTAACTCGTTATCTTTAACTCCCCCTTCACCAGTACGGATTGGAGTTGTGGGTTGGTGTTTGCTTAGTGTAAGAAGATACCCTCAGTAACAGAAGGAACATTACATTCCTACTACATTGCATATAACATTTTATTTTCCCTCGCACTACGAGCATAAGTACTTCCTTTGCGGCAAATCAATCTTTATTAGCGTTTTAAGTTAAGTAAACAGTAACTCCTCAGTCGAGACCCTCTGAGTTTTAAGTTAATTAACGTGCAAAGTTGCTTACGTCATGTATTTAATACAATGGCTACTTCCCAGTAGTTTTTTTTCTAATCGCTCGTTATTAGGTCTGGTATAAAAAGTTCCCGGCATACTCGCTCCACTGGGCAGCCGCGTTCACCAAAGAAAATAATATATTCATTTTACTTTTATATCTTTCACATGATTAACTCTGATTGATTGTATCCAAATATTGATATTTGTTAAATATGAGGGCTAAAGCGAGAGGCTATGTTAGGGAGATGCAATTTATGACGTCATGTGGCAATGACATTGAAATGACTGATTTATGTGCGTGGAAGATGTTTGAATAGTTATTGCTGGAGTATGGTTACATTTTTTGACAGGCCGGTTGGTCTACTGGTTAGTGAACTGCTACACCGAAGGTCGTGTGTTCGATTCCCACCTAGGTCAAACTTTTCTGTGATGAGCAGGAATGTTTGTTCTGTGTGTGCCTGGGTGTAAATATCTATATATGTATGTATTTAAAAGCATATATGTATGTTTATCAGTTGTCTGATCTCCATAGTACAAGGTAACGCTTAGTTTGGGGTCAGAAGACCGTGTGTGAGTTGTCCAAAGATATTTATTTATTATTTATTTTGTAAGTTTTAGGTTTGTTTGTTTGTTTGTGCATTTGTGACTACTTGTTAAATTTGATAATTTTACAAGACACTTGATAAAGCTGGTAAAGAATAAAAATATATGATTTAAAAATCTCTCTAAGGTCGTATGCTTAAACGAAGCGATGTATGTGACTGAAAATTTCAGTTACTAGCTTTGAAATAAGGGTTGCTAAGGGCTACTGATATTATAAATGTATAAGTTTGTTAGGATGGGCGGGTGTTTTTAGTCTTTTACATAAAACTACAAAAATAATCTGAATAAAGTTTGGCAAACAGGTTTTTAATAACAAACATCGTGGGCGAAGCCACAGGTGGACCCTAGTATTACATTCTTGTAAAAATATGTAAAAGTATGCGATAATGTGACGATAATTTTATGCCTAGGATTTTATAGACAAAGCTAGGATCGGTAAATAAGCAGTAAAAATTATTGAAGCCAAGCACAGGACTGCAGCGTTATTGATTGCGCAGTAAAAATAACTTTATGTTCACATAGAGGTTGGTAGCTTAAAATAGCTTTTATTTAATACATGCATTTAGTATTTCCTTACTAACTTTTCAACTTAATAATATTATTTATTAATAACTGTTTAAATATTACCAAATGTGTAAGGAAGTCTGTGATGATTTAACGAATTACTGAATTGATTTTAAAGAAAAATAGGACAGTTATAGACTAGAAGTTGCTAGAATACTTACTATTTAAAAAGTGAAATAGGACATGAATATAGGTTTGTAGGGAAGTTCATAATTGTCAAATATAAAACCATTTTATATTTAGGCACTTAATTAATAGGTGAATTTAATTTTATTACTTTTTTATTGAATTTTACCGTTTTTAAAATAACAAGTGGAGGGAATAACTATGCCACATGGAAGTAGTAACAAGAAAATGCTAGATTCTTCTACTTTAATGTTTTTTTTTGTTTTTTGATGATAATTATTACTTAAGAATATTTAATTTATTACTTAAGAACATATTATAGTGTGTGATCACAAATATCTCAGCCTTCTTTTGGTTTTTAATTACTACTTACATAGATACATTTTCTTATACAGTAGAACTCCGTCGAATTACAAGTGGAATAACTAATAAATGAACTGTAATTATAATTAATTATAATGATGAATGAATTGAAAAACTTTGAATAATTAATTACTTCACTCGTTTATCCGTTGTAACTTGTAAAGCTACTCGAAGTACCAGGGAAGCATAATTCCGAGAAGATTGATAGTGATGTATGGAATTGTATTTATTTATTAAGTGTCTCGGTCCAATTTGGAGGCTTGGGGTCCGTCGTTTCCGGTCGATTGCCGCGTTGAAGGTGATGCGCGGGGAACTTGATGGATGGAGGTAGCGAAGGCATGCGACCGGGCCACAAGAATTCGTGTGGGTCCACCAATATAACTTAAACCCTGAAGACTCTTTGAGCAATGACTTTAGTCACTCTATTCCAAGGTAATAAGGTTGAGTTTAGAATGGCATTTTAATTAGTGAATGGTGAAATGGAGCCAGTTGCTATGTGGTGTGGATGAGCTGGTGGTTATGTCACGATTTGTCATACAACTCTGTGTGGTTATACATTTGTTGGATATCGACGTGTTTATGGAGTTATGATAAAAATGCCGTGGGACTGTCCTGTTGTTTCGAATCAAAACCAGGATTTTACGGTTTCAAAATAATCTCAGTACTCAATATTCCCTGCAGTTTTTTTTAGTTATGAAATTTGATCGACCTTATAGATCAGGGACTCTGACGTGTCCCAGTTTTCGACCCGGTCAGAGCCAGTTATGGCAGATACATATTTGTTCTTAGGTTTTGGTATTATTTTTGTTATCCATGACATCTGCGACACAGAAAATGGGAAGTGGCTACGAATGCATATATAAGTGTTTATTAGAATTTTAATAGATTTTAAAAAGGTCCTGATTAAGAAAAGCAGGTGCGTATAAAGCCACTTGTTCGTCGGTCTTAGTTAATTGATTATCCACAAGCCCTATTGAATTTCAGCCCCCTAAAACCGATGCTATCTCTAACGTTATGACCTCAAACGACAAATCATAATTTAGCAGGTGGTGTCCGGAATTGGTCGACTTTAAATTTTATATGTTCCGTGTCACATAATTTGTAGTTAAAAAATGTAATTAAGATATGTCACAAAGTTAATAATTGTGAAATGTAAACTTACCCTCAAAATACATTAAACACGCTCCGGCTTCGCTCAAGCACACACATATGTATGTACATACATACATAAACGTGTCAATAAATAATACACACATTTATATAGGCCTATGAAGGACAAAATCCTTGTTGAAGTCTGTTATTTAGATTTTAGTGTTAAAATTTTTGTGTATTCATTTAGTCTATTTTTCTGTGTTTCTGCACGCTAATAAAAGTAACAGCTGATACGATTTGAACGCGGTTTCCACTAATGTATTGCTTTAAGTTGGAATGACCCTTAACTATAATGACGCGAAGAGTTGCTAGTGAGAAAAATGTATCTTTTCACATTCAATATGTAAACTTTTAACAATGTTGGTTATGCCCAGCTTGGGACCCAGGGGCCTCAGGGGCACCAATAATTGTATCTAACACAACCCCCCTCGTCAGTTCGCCCATGATCCAACCAGATTGCAAACGATGACGTAGTCTTAGATGGTAAAAACCACCAACAAAAATCATTAGCATTAGTTCGAGCCTAAAACATCGAGGGCAGAGGGCGTTAGTATCGTTCAAAGGCTATTTTCGCAGCACATTACTAAGGATGAATGATTTCCTGGTCTGCCATGATTAATGCCTCGTTGTTTTGTGCTACCCAAACTCATTACTACCGCTGCTGAAGAATGGACACTCCTTTGTGTAAAGAAAGTATCGCATTTGTCTTTCTTTGTGGGATTCGCTGCGATATCTTGAGTCCCTTATCGTTACGATTTAACTAGTAAATATATGTTATGTAACGTTGCAAGTTTTTGACAAATGCTGTTCATTGTTTGGGCTTTATTGCAGCTAATTTGTAATCTGTATACAGATGTTAGTTAGCCGTGGGTGCGTGTTAACCAAAGATCCTAGTGAAAAGAATGAGTTTCGACGTGAAAGACAAATATCCTATCACAACACACACACTTTCACATTTATAATATTGGTATGGATTTTATTAACATTTTTGTTGTTACAACGTGGCCACTAGTGCGCAAAATGAAAGACTTTATTCGTAGGTACCTTAAGTCTTACCTATACTTGGTGAAAATTCGATCTGGACTTTTCATCATTCACAATCAAGTTTGTATGATAAAAATTCTAGATCTACTATCCACCGTAAAGTTTTATACACTACAATATGAATATTAAGATGGCTATTCATATACAATATGAATATTAAGATAGCTATTCATATACAATATGAATATTAAGATAGCTATTCATATTGTTGCCAGGACAAATTCCTCCGGACCGTTAAAACTAAGGTTCCGGGATACAACAGCTCATTTGCCCGGAATCCCGGGCAGGTAACAAGCGCGCTATATCTACTATAATGTGATCCGAGCTAAATAACTATCATCAGACCTTGTTCACTTAGTTTGGTAACATTAAACAGATTATATAAGAATTTTGTCATTTGCATCTATAATTTAAAATTACCTCTTCATTTTCACACCTAGGTAATTACGATTATTGTAATATACAAAGTTTTTACGATTTGTTGTCAATTACCTTACCTACCTTAGAGGTAGTATGTTTCAGTAGGTATCACTAAATTAATTCATCTGACGTTAATAAGTTCTGCGTGCGTAAAAAGATAAGTTCTGCGTGCCTTAAATATCGTTGGATATTTAAATTCAAAGTCTTATCTAAATTCAAGTTCTGAAGTCCTTTAGAAGTTAGTAGTCTTCTGGAGTAAGCTAGTAGAGTTGGAATGAAACTATTGCTGATCTACTACTGAGCGTTAGTTACTTTTTATACTGAGGAGAGTAAAAGTATTCCCTTATAACACCCAAGTAATTTTAAAGAAATTCAGAAAATAAATTCTCCTAAAAATATTTTACGTATAAAATCGTTCAACAAAAAGTCTCACTAAACTTACTATCGAATAATAAGCATTGTTACGGAGAGCCTAGTTTCCGGGCATAACGGCTTATTTCGTACTGGTAACCCTGGGCAGGATAACGACCGGTATATTATCTGTGCTTCGCGCCAATAACTATCATCAGCGGTCGCGGTACGGGTGCATTTTTCACTATAATTTTTGCTTGTGTTGACCATAGATAAAATAGCATTTTTTAATTTTGAAATAAGAACGATAGATTAAAGAAGACTCTGTTAGGATCAGTTTATGAATTTGTAGTCAGTCAATTCCTCTGAAATACTGTGTTAATTTGGTGCTATGAATTTTAAGCTTTGTTACAGAAAAATACTTTTTAACTTATTCTTAATAATTCTCCATTCATCAGCCATTCCTCTGCTCTAATGGGATTGTTTGAAATGTATGTGATTGAAATGTATTGTATTGTACATTGAAATGTATAGTAGGGACTTTCTAATGCAAACTTTTGACTTTCGCTAAGTGAGCTATTGGTTCCTAAAACGAAATAAATAGTTTTCATTATATTAGTATAAATAAATAGTTTTCATTTCATTACCTCCTATTATACGTACCTTGTACATTAGGTATCAACACCATTGTAAAGCAGGAAATTAGACTTGAAGGAGAAAAGTAAATCATATCCAGATGTGACACATCTAGACCCAATATTGTAATAATCTGCATAAACCGAGAAGAAATCATTGTAAAAAAAATATTTGAATAAAACTACGATCAATAATTATTCCGTTCGCAGTGACATTGATCAGCGTCGCCGCGAACTGTCACCCAGAGAGCAATAACATTGATTAAAACGCTCGCTAAGTAAGTTGTAATGTACCTGTTGATTTATTGACCTGCTTACTATCGCAATCTTACTAGATTGTTTTCTTGGGAACGACGAACCAGGACGATGTATGAACTTGGCGATAGTGGCAAGAAGCGAAATTGGCAGGAGTTTGGCCGATTTGGCGGGAGCTTGACGAATTTGGCGGGAGTTTGGCGAATTTGGCGGGAATTTGCGCAATAATGAGATAGTAGAATGCTTAGTGTAAGTTTTTATATGTGATATTGATAAAAAACAAAGGTCAACCTTCACCTATCATATATTTAAATAGTATACGAATAGATTAGCACATACCTAACACGCAGACTGCCAATGATTAAGTTATGTGATTTTGAGGAATGATCCCCGAACATCTATGAACAGGTACGTAATCAGAACATGTTAATTTTTTTATCGAGTATACATAAACGTACATATATATGTATACGTACCTATATGTACTTGTATACACATATGTACCTGCTATATGACATATTATATCACTATATAGTTTAAAAAGTGTACCAGGAGTTGACTGTCCCGTTGATACAGTGAATAGCGAAACTGACTGCTAGGCGGCGGTCGTGCGTTCGATCCCCATCCAGAACAAACTTTTTTGTGATGAGCATTAAAACTTGTTCTGTCTAATCTGAACGTAAAATGATTTTATTACTAAAATTTTGATGTTTTCGTAATTGCGTAGTATTTTTTCTCTTCTACCAAGCTGGTAATATTAATACCTACTAATTCCAATTGAATTGATAAAGTTATTATGAAAAATCGATTTTTCATGTAATTGATTACACTATCGTCATTATCACTCATTACATATGATATTAGTATTTTTCAAGCTGTAATTTGATTACAATAGTGCAAAAACAAAAGAGAAATGAATAGGGCTGCCACTTGTTTAATTAATTCATGAAACATTCACGATATTGAAAATAATGTTTAGCTAAATATTCGCCCAATCACTAATAGGTTTTACTTTAAATTGCTTCTTTGCCCCCCAAATCTAGTATGTGTAGTAATAAAATGGATAAAATCTTATCAAACCAACCAATTTTTATTTCAAGATATTTTATCTCTAATATACCAAGATAACACATATAAATTGTAGTACTAGATGAAAATACTTAAATATATATTGAAATTTAAAAAATAATACAAAGTAGAAAAGATTCTTGTATTTATTGTACCTGCAATACATACATATACAATTCAAACAGTTGGCTTCAACCCAATAATATTCCACTACTGAAGAGGGGTCTCTCCTTAAACTGAGGAGGCCGCGATAATACCACCCCACCCGCCTTTCGAGCATCTCTGTTTTGTCCAATGGTTAGCTGATAGACAATGCATTAAGCATTAAGCTCGCCATTAGTACCTTACTTTGTCAATAACGCTTAAATAAATAAATAAATATTTGTGGAAGTAATAATAGAAAAAAACAAATACAAATTAATAATTTATTTATATATGTATCTATATTAAACCCAAATAATATTTTGACAACCCTAAAATAGACTACAGTGACTTTCTTGAATATTTAGTGATATATTTAGACCGGTGGTCTTATTATAATAGAAAACACGTTCTGTGATGGTTGTTAGAAAAATACTGTACTTTTATTACGTATGCATTGTTCGTTGCTGGTAATGATTATTAAATAGTGATTCCAGTAAATGTTTTAATTTGAGTGAGAACTTTTGTGTAGTAACAAATTGTACTGTATAAATAGGGACATAGACGGAATATTTTCTTAGTTCCATATTAATTTAGTATTTGTTTATTGTTTACTAGGATTGGATTCAGATGGGATTGTAGTCAAACATTAACTTATAATATGTAAAAAACCCTCTTCCCGTTTCACTCCACTCTTCAACCCCTTCCCCTCCTCCCTTCCATAGTCAATAGTATTATGCTTATATCTTTGCTGATGAACAATTTCCATAGAAACTTTTATATACTTTTCAAGGCTTTTTTCACAATAAAAAATAACATATGTTTTTTCTCGACTCTTAGTCTATCTCTGTACCAACTTCAGGAAGTACAATAACGGTGATACTATATCTCTTCAATATCTTGAGATAATAATATTTTATACATAAAAATTTATATTATAGTAATATAATATTATCAAAGCTACCAATCCATCCCTGGTGTAGTTGTTCTCGCATTTTTCCCGCACAGCGTAATGCGCGAGTCACGCGCGGTTATATGCTGCTGCCGGCGCCGGTACTGACACAGAGTAATACACCACAGAAGAGTAACCTCTTTTTATACCTGTGCATCTATTTCAGTGGTTTTTAACCGCTGCTGCGTGGATCACTAGTGGTCATGGAAAGAATTCGTAAAATAAAAAAATAAAAAAAAAATATTAATTTATAATTTTACTTCTACGCTACATATATTACTTATTCTCAAACAGTTGGTGATCCATGGATATACAGAAATTTAGTTAAGTGGCCCCTCGTCTCTGAAAAGTTACGAGTCAGGTTACAGGTAACAAAGATACAGTTACACTTTTCGACTCCTTATGAACGTTTCATAAATATTATTTATCATAGTTTAAAACTTTCAGTACGCATCAATGCCCAATTCACCTAAAAAACGTTAACCCGCACGTAGGCACATTATCAAGCGTTATAACTGGTCTTACTGTCCCCCATCGTCTGTGCCAATAGCCGCTCGCCCATTGTCGAGATTGTGGGGTCAGCTGGACCGATGTTACCAACTACGTAATTTCGCGACTGTTCCTACATAACCCAATAAATCCTGGCTTGTAAAACAATTTACGTGGATCACTCGGAGCTGGTTAGATCACGCCTAATGATAGACATCGTGACCCACGTAGGTTATTAATTATTGAAATGACTGGCTTAGGGATGTTGCACATTATTGGTCTTGTATGTTGTTACTCCTAGATACTGACATTTGTCTATTGAATTCGATACGTAGTTTTTTGTGGAATGGCTTTTCAAGGCTTGCCTCTACAATAATTCTTAACATTAGATCAGTAGATTGGTTCTTATAGATGGTTTAAAGTGCATTACTTACTAAAATAAATAAAAGTATACTATAAATATTAAAAACTAAGGTTTTGGATCGATAGAATATTAAAACAAGTTTTATTAAAAATATTTAAAAACACAAACTTTAATTTTAGATCCATAATACAAAGAAACGCACATATGTAATTTCATAACTGCATTGATAATCGTTGAGGAGTTCGCTTGTCTGGAGCCAATTCTGAATGCACTTAATATCAGATCATGCTAGTCATAACATGCGTTGTTTTCAGGGTGAAACCTTTATGCCAAATTTCTGGTTTGTAGTATAAGCGGAAGTGGGTAAGCTTGCAAGATTTGACGGATTTAACCGTTTAGGATGATATACATATGTACATTATGCTACTTTAAGGGTACTCACGATATATGTCGTCCATCCCAGCTGAACCCGGCTGACCATGATCTATGCAACTGAAAATATCAGGGCGAAAAACATTTCGAGTACCATAACATAGCATAATGTACACAGTCCAAGATGAGTCAAATTTAAAATGATATGATGTACAAAGATAAACATGTAAAAAAAATCCATAGACCGTACGTACATTGTACAGTCTCTCTTATATTCCTTAAATCGTGTTTCTTAGCATATGAAAGATTCATATGTAAGATTCTATTGTCAAGATTCTAAAGATAATATATTTCTGTTATTGTCTCACCTTTAGCATCTTGAGATCTTAAAGGACAGTACTCAAGGGATATATAACCTTTTGTGTTAATAGAAGGGGACTGTTCGTTACTATATTCAATTAAAAGACAAAAGATTATATCTATTAGCCTACTAGTTTTTGATTGTACTTATTGAGTAATTATAAATACAATTGTAGATATGATCAATATAGTTGCAATAACTATGTCGACTGGTTTCTGTGCGTAAGATCTATTCGGTTGATAATTCATGTTTGATTCATCGGGATCTTGACGAATATATTTTAGCATTAATACTCTCTTAGCTGTTGAAGGGTTAACTTTTATAGGAAAACAATCCTATAGGGTAAGTTTCTGGTATTTAGTGTCATCAGTTCCAAGCAAAAATACCAATTTGCCTTGTAACATACTATGTGGGTACATTGCGTTTTATATAAGTTTGATTAGTCTAATGTTTTGCCAGAAACAGACCACCCTAGAGACAGAATCTTGTATTCTATACACACGACTTCACTTTTGGTAAACCGTATATTTTTCTTATCATTTTAAATAAGGCATCTAACCCATAACATGCATTACCTTAAAACCAACATATATGTATATTATATAAACAAATTCTTATATATTATGTACGCACCTACTAAGTAGCTTATACAATAGAAGACCTTGGTTACGTAATTGATTTTAAACCTCCTGTTATCTTAACCGTGTATTAACACTATTATCGTATTAATAACGCTTCTATTGCTTCCATTACATCAAAAAAATTATAACGAACTCATTAACATTGAGGGCCACAGGTGGACTACAGAGCTACTTGGTTCTAATAAAAAACTTGGCTATTATTATTGAGTTGCCATCACTAAAGAGCTGTCGAGTCAAATGTAGTGGAAGTTTTGAAGAGGCGAGTGCGTATGCCGCGCCGCCGCCGCGAGCGAATACGGTGGTCATTCGTCGTGGTATGTCAGGACACGTCGGGAATTTTGGTGCTGTGGTCAAATCGTATCTGAATAAAATGTTATGTAGGTACATTTAACTAACCAGTTATAATGAGTTTCAAATTCAAACGAAGGTAATATTTTTAAAATTATGAAATAATTAAAAAGTGTGTTGATTACTTTTACTTAAAAATTTGTACGTTTTTGTAATTATATTAAATATTTGATATCCGAAAGCGTAGTTCACGGTCATTACAATAATTATCTCTTAACTAGTTGGAGAGATATATTAACTAGAGCTACTTACATAAAAAAGTGGCTTAGTCATACTGATCATGTCGCCTCCTTGGCAGGGCCTAATAATCAACTAGAATTCAAATTAGCATTAACAAATCTACGATGAACCAGCGTGGACCAGCGTCCAGTTCAATTAATCAATCACAAAGATAATTTTTGTAACCGACAATGGACTAAAAACAAATTACAATTCAATTTTAAAATTCTATACTAACATGTTAGTGTGGTCACCCTAACCGCGGCACCTTTGATCTCAAGATCCCAAGTGTAGCGTGACATATCCGACTGGGCCTGCGGTCGCAACTAGATTTTTTAACGGATCTATGAACTCTTTTAAGCATTTAATACACCACGCTTGTCCAACGTTTTATATCTCAATTTAACGTGCTTAAAGATAGAGTTTCATAAAAAATATCTGGTTTAACCTATCTGTGTTTGTCACGTTTTACATAGTGATCCATAGCCATCCCACGGCTGAGGTTGGATCCTCCTATAAGCACAAGCTATAGTCCAACGGGAAAAGTGTGATATGACAGACTTTACACAAGTTAAAGAATTTAATGGACAACGGTTAGAAGTGCACCTGCACTTTCTGCATCCTTTCTTCACGATGTTTTCCTTCATCATAATAATTAACTTGTAATACGCATACTTTTTTGAAAACGTAGCTAGCGTCACTTAGTCTCTTGTTTGACAGACTAACGATCAAACCACTATACTGACTCTCTTAATCATGTCAATCCTAACTAATTCCTCATGACCACCCCAAAATTTAACAACCAAAGCTACTTCCTTCGGAAACGAAAGTTCGTCATCAAACAATGAAAAATTAAAATCCAATAACAATAAAATTCGTGTCCGGACATTAGCGATGTTAAGTTATTCTTCAAACGCCACTTAATGAGAAGTGATGGGTTCTGAAGAAAATAAAATAAAAACAATGTCGCGGTACCAGCAACCGCCATTAGGTATGCACAGCACATGCACTTAAAATTACATCGCCTGTATGCAAAGAAATTCCTCGTGTGTTCCAACGAGAAGAAATCGTTCTCTCTCTCACTTTATTCAGTGGAAACAATGAAATTTTAAAATAGATAACATACATTACTCGACGAAATTTGTTATAACATGCAAGGCTCAGATTAACAGATTTGCACTACAGCATCTGATCTGATTATCATAAAATAATCTACTAATAATATAAATAAAATAAATATCTTTGGACAACTCGCACACGACTAACTGACTAAGCGTTAGCTTGTCCTATGTTGGTC
>DWJZ01002680.1:0-18844 GCA_018249125.1 Asbolis capucinus
GCTATACTATAATTGTAATTTTTCTTTTATATATGTAACAGTGTACAGTATGTCAGTGATCTTATGAATAAATAAATGCCTGTTCAGACACCCAAACAAGGAAACTCTTGCATCACAGGCAAGGACACTACCAAATAACTATTCTACAAGGTAATTATAAACACTCACCTTAATATCAAAGGTAACTTCGTATACAGCCTTACACTTCGTATCATTAGCAGTCAATCGCTGTGAACTAACAATCTTCGAGTGAAACACTTCACTTGCTGCAAATGGCAGGGGTGGTTCCAATCCATTATACTGTGTTTTGTTCTGAAAATTATAGATCCATAGAATAATTTATAGACGGCAATCATCACGAAATTTTATTATCTTAATGACTTCATAAAATGTATAATTTTTAATTACATTGTATATTAACCTATATTACTCTGTTGTTACTTTGTGACATTTGTATGATTTTTGTTATCCATTGCAAACAATACGCTATATACTAGAAAGGAAGTGGCAATATATACAATTTTGATCAAGCTAATTACTTGTTTGCTTAGCTAATACATTCAACGTTAGATGTTAAGATTGGTGGCAGAATTACGAATGACAAAGGCCTCAATAGAAGTCTTTTATTCATTGCCTCAAGTAGATAACAGTCGAAACAAGCTACTAATAGTTTGTAGAGCCCCAAGGAGAAACTTGTGAAATATATTACCTTACAGGTTCCAAATTCGACTTTCAAAGTACTTTCTTTGAGTGGCGGTAGATTTAAATGTGTAGTTTTAGCAGAAGCGTCAAACACGTCTTGAAAGGTATGAGCCACAACCATCTTTATTTATAAAATCATTTAAATATTAGAAACCATGCCATTTTATTGTATCATAAGGTGTAATTTTATGTATGACTCATCTATTTCCCACGACAAACGACAAAATGTGAGATTGACATTTCAAACTTAAGAAGTTTGACATTGATGTGTTGCCGTTCTCTGCCAATAACTAACGTTTTAATTTTCAGCGTTTTAGATACCATTCTCTCTGACAAAGATTAACCGAAAGCAGTGAAATTTTACCAGATAGGTACAACCCCCGAAACATTACATAATATCGTTATTCAAATACAGGGGAAAATAATCCCGTTTGGCAGTATGTCTCCTATAAAATTTGTGAAATCTGTTTTTCTTTGCAACGTGCGTTACCTAGTATTAGATGGAAATAACTTAATTTCAATCTAGAGCGTAGTCATAATTTAATAGAAATGCAATAATATTAAGAACAGTTTTATTAGGTTAGATCTATGTAAATTTATATATCTCTCCGGAATGCCCGAGATGTTAATATTATTCTTCTTCATTTGACACTGTAAAAAAAACAACACAGCATGTTAATAAATGTAAATTATTCAAATTCAGTATTTATAATGTATACACCATAGGCTTGGATTTTCTTCCCCTGAGAACAGGTATGTCACCGCTATCCTCAAAGTGTAAACAGCATAAAACATAGTCTATTTAAAATGTCTTTGTAGAAGCTATTATGATACTTACCATTTATTTCAACTCCTGCATCTTCGGTAGCTCCTTCTAAGCACTCTGGACAAGGAGTAGTTTCACAAGGATTCGGTGTTTGTGTTGGGAAGAAAGGTGTTAGCTCAACTGGTGGTGGCTGGTATAATGAAATAAATAAGTATATTATATAAATGATACAAAATGTCAAGATTCTTTGTACTGAATCAATTTAGCGTTATTAGCCGTTCCACCCGTTCTCAACCGCATAAAAAGTAACGCATGTTCTTTCGCGAGTTCTAGTCTAATTCTGTACAAATTTCCATCAAAATTGTTATAGCGATTTAGACTTAAAAGCGCAACAGACAGAAGGACAGAGTGTTACTTTTGTATGTATAATATTCGTTAGGCTTAGCAATTATTGACCTGCTAAGTGTACGATTACCTCACTTATTCGTTTAAATTTATTTTAAACTACTAACTTTTACTTTTACATTATGAACTTTTAAATAAGTGCACTTTCCATAATGTGGAGTAGTTACCTCAAGTCTATAGAGATACGACAGCCTGCAAGGGTCCCAGGTGGTGCAGAGCGTGGCATTATGCATCATGTCCTTTCTGGGTTCATCTCCGAAATAGTCAAATGTTATTACAATATTGTGGTCAATAGCACAGAGTTCAAGAAACTCATCCACCGCAACCTGAATTAATTACAAATTACGTGTTATCAGTGGAAAGAAAAAGGCCTCCAATGCCTTGCTGTGACTTAACTATATACAATATAACTTTATATTACACTACCCTCTCAGGTCAGCCCCTTGGGAATTTGACTGGAACATTTTGCCCATAATACCATATTATTGTCACACCACTGCTAAAGCAGTATAAATAGTGTTACGTTAAAAAAAAAAATATATCGTCAACGAACATATTCATATTACTACCTTAGTTTTATTTCCGCAGTCCAATGTACCATTTTGGAAATAATTGTTCTCTCTCTCACCACTTCCGAGACAAAACATCCAACCTTCGTGGAACGAGTACTCAATCGGAGCAACTTCAGCTTCGATGCAAGGATCTACAGGTATTGGTATGGAGGATTTGCCGAAGGTGCATTTCCTTTCGTGCATGTTCGCCTGAACACGATAAGCATCTAAGTCGGGTTCAGATCCTTCTGGACATTTATAATAATTCGCTGAAAATATTTATTTGTAAGTATTTGGACGTAATACACAATCTTACATTTATGGTTTTGTTCCGGTTGAACGTAATTAAACGAGGCCTTAGAAGGTAAAATTACACCCGACGATGTGTTAATGAGATTTTAGCTTATTGAACATGTTATAAGTATGATTACCATTCTGTATAATATACACAGTTTTCTTGCTTGCGCTAATAACAGTTCTAACGGTTAGTCCGTTCCCCCCCACTTTTAATATTCTCCATCAGAACTTCTTGGGCAGCGCGTTGTTCTCGTGACCACTTCGCCGCTTCTTCAGCTAAAATTTGACGACTTACTTTTCCTTCTGATTGGGTAGACTGAAATAATAGGATAGATAATTATTTATAAATTTGATGTAATGAGTAAAGAATTATACAACCTAAAGCGGTAAGCACCACACATTAATCTGTTAGGGATAACGCTGTTGACTTTAACACATAAAAGGCCCACCACTGAGCACAGGTCTCTCCTGGTGAGTATAGAAGCCTACACCAGCATACTCCACCACGCTGCCCCAGTGCGGATTGTTGATGGGGAGGGGGGAATTAGTAGCAAACCCCAGTACCTCCTCGTAGGACAATGTATAACGTCATTCGACGATAACCAAACGAACCGACGGGTTCGACGGCACTAAAAAGCATAGAATAACGATAACGCAGAGAAGGGAAATACCTGATATAATGGCCGAAGAAAGATGCTTTAATAAATAAAAATAATTTATACCTGCGGTGGAGTCTCCATGATCACATAAGGTCTTCCCAGTGTATGTTGCCAGATTAGTTGTGCAGCAACCTTATGTTTGGTGCTGTGATGAAGAGGTTGGATTTGAAGAATACCATACCATGCAAGTTCTCTATAGACACTGTCTGGAAGATATCCTGTCTGCAATGCAAAATATACTTTCATGTGAGTATAATTACAAATATCTACTACAAATAGATAATTTCATTATTTACTATGATTTCAGAAAACTGTTAAACCATCGTTTCACAGTAAAACGAAGAAGACAAATGCAACTACTTACTTATTACTACTTAGGATACGAAATGGCGAAACAAACTCCAACATACAATACAACCTACATGACAAATTAAAAACTGATATAAGGAATGTTTTCAGGTATCTATCATAATACTTACAGGCATGAAGTCCATGTGCCACTGAAAATGAGAGATTACTTTTATTGTAGTATTTTTAAATTAAATGCAAGAAAATAAAAAGTATTCTACATACTTCTTCTTCAGGTTGTTCTGTTATGCTTAGTTCTGTAATTCAGTAAAATTAAATTAACATAAAATAAAATATATGTATGTACGTACACACATGTACATGTGTGATTTACCTTCATCTTCTTGTGATTTTACTAAAAACGCCTGTAATGGAAAAAAATTGTTTTTGTTATTTATGTCCGCTTAAATTTATGAATTACGGTTATAATAGGGAATTAAGAAGTATATATTTTATAATAATATAATAACGGTGTAACCTGTAGACAACAAAATGTTATGCATATTTTTGCTAGTTTTCTGTACATTTTCGTAGCCACAAACTATTTTCCGAGTAACGCAAATATGAACATCGTTAGTGTAACAAGTGTACTGGTTATCAGGATTTGCAATTGCCTTATTTTAATTGTTTTGATAAGAATTTGTTTGATAACTAACCAATGGGTGTTAATAACTTTTAGTTATTTAAATATATATGTAAAAGTAATTTTCATGTACTCTATTCGTCCGTTTATGGCAAGGGCACACTAACAACGTTTGCAGTGGATTTGCCTACTTTTATCAATTAAGCCCCTTTTACGTACTCTGTGGGCAATTGGCAGTACTGTTGTCTTGTCAGTTTATTATCTGTTTTTGAGTGTGTGATTTAATTGTCAGATTCGTAATTTTTGTTATTGAATTTAGGGAGTGCCGAATGTTTCTTATATTTTTTTATTAATGACTAAAACTAATTTAATTAAGACTGCATAAGAAGTGACCAATATGAATACTCTCGACAAACAATTAGCAGATCTGAGAATTTATGCGAACGAATTGGACGCTAAACTACAAGATGATATAAACGCCGCGAAAAAGAAACCGTCGATTCCACCAAAAAAAAACAAGGCACCTCAGCCTCAAATACCGCAGAGTTACACCGTCAAATCGGCTTGTGAGCCATCTTATTCTTCAAGACTTGAATACGGCAGTCGGACAAGCTCGACGTATTCAAATTTAGTCCCTGTCAAAAGCTGCATAGTGCGAAATTCGGCTAGATTGCGGAGTGGCGATGTCCTGTTATACAGTAATTTGCTGCCTCCAGGTGGAACGAATCATGTTTACTCTAACATTTCTATGCAGCGTAATGCTGAGAGTTTTTACGACAGAGATGCTAGGTCTGAGGTATCACGGATAAGCGACTTGGGGGCTCAGTCAAATTATAGCGAGCTGAGGCGCCCCGGTTCAGCGTATCCGCCGTCATCGGCATCGGTGAATGCCCAAGACTTCTCCACATATGGAGGGTCTCAAGCGTCGTCGACGTATGAGTCTTTATATGAACCCATCAACCCGAGACCATGCAGTCAGCTCTCTGGTACATCGCTATATGGTGGCTACGTCGGTACGATAGTAGAGCCAACTCCAGAGCCGGACGACGCTCTATATTGTGGCAATTGCTACAGATGTGGGGAGAAGATTATGGGAGAGACCACGGGATGTACTGCTATGGAGAGAATATACCACATCAAATGCTTTTGTTGCCACCAATGTAGTATTAACTTGCAGGTATTATTTACTTAATGATATCTTTGGTGTATGTGTACATAATTAAGCTTCACTTTATTATCAACTGGTGACTCATTAGCTACATATAGCTAATTGCACAAACAAATGTAAATAACTTGAATCTGTGCCATCCACATTAAATCTTTAGCTACTGAAAGTAATACTAATTTCTTGTAATTAATAATATTTTTACCAAAACGAGCTATATCTCATATTAGTATATATACACTGCCCTTTGACAATTAGGAATGCATTAGTCAGCTCTAACCTTTAAGTTTCCCTGTAAAATTACTATTCAGTATTTTTGGCAAGTTTCTTAGTAGAACTTCAGCAACAATTTTAGACACATAGTACTAGATAAAAATTTATATAATTAATAATACTTCTAGGGTCGTCCCTTTTATGCAGTTCAAGGGAAGGCACTATGTGAGAGAGACTATTTGGAAACATTGGAGAAGTGCTGCGTTTGTGGAGATCCTATTCTTGACCGCATACTGAGAGCCACGGGCAAGCCCTACCACCCACGTTGCTTCACATGTGTAGTTTGTCAGAAGAGCCTTGATGGCATACCATTTACTGTTGATGCTGTTAACCGCATTCATTGTATTGAGGATTTTCACAAAAGGTATTTTACAACAAATTGAATATAATTTTTTGATTGGAAATTTTACATATCTTGCTAGAATCCATTAATAGCCCACTACTGAGCATGGCCCACCTCATTACTGAGGAGAGCCTGGGGGATACTCCACCACACTGATCCATTATGGATTAGTGAACAACAAGTGTGGAAAGTTATTATGCCACCTGGCCTTCAGCCGCTTCATGAAAGCAATAATTTTTTTTTGATACTAGCAATTGCATGTTACGGATTGTTTGTAGTAGATGACTGAGAACAGACGCAAGCAAGTAAGATATGAATGATTTGTATTTTATATGTTTATCATGTTTTAAGATATCATTTAATTATTTGATAATAGATTTGTTCTTGTAATTATTGACTATCGCAGGTACTTTAAGCTCCTTCAGGATTCCTAGCAAAATTATATTCATTTTACCAAATGTATTTTTACTTGAGCAGCAATTTCTTTTTGCACTCAAAAGTAGCAGGCTGATTACCTTATAGCCTTGCTGGTAGTGATACTGCATTTGAAGATCAGTATTTTGTATATGGCTGTGTAATCTATAATTTAATAACAGGTACGCACCACGTTGTGCTCGTTGTCGCGAGCCAATTGTGCCAGAGAGTGGTGCAGAGGAAACCGTTAGAATTGTGGCTTTGGACAAGAGTTTCCACATCGCGTGTTACGCTTGCGAGGACTGCGGCGCGTCGCTGTGCTCTCGACAGGAGGGCAGAGGCTGCTATCCTCTCGATGATCACTTGTATTGTAGAGAATGCAATGCTCGACGTATACAGGATTTATCCAGGAATATTAATTGATTTGTCCAGGTATTGTAGCATGGAAGTTGCCTATTTATTGACGATTTCAAGATTTACTTAGGTATGGTTTGCAGTTGCAAGTGGTCTTAATTTTTTCTATTATCTGTTTTAGCAAGTTTTGGAAACCATAGCTCAGGGCCATCAGTTTGTAACCCTAAAAAAGTAAATTGAAATTGCTAATAAAAAAATTTATTAGGTTGTATTCAAAATGCAATATTGTTTTATATAACATTCACATAATGTGACCATATTTACAAATAAACAAATTCAGTCACAAATTCTCCTTGTTTATAAAATCAACATAGAATAAAGAAAAAAAGTGAAAGCAAGAGATTATCAGTATTCAATATTCCTGCGAAGGGAATTATGTAGCATGCATTTATAGTGTAGCTCATTAGGAAGTGTCATAATTGTACTGTATAGTATATGTAATTGTATTGTTTAGCGCTGTAAGTAAATTTGTTAAAACAGAATCACTGCCAAAATTGCAAGCCTACAAAAAGATGAGTGTATTACATTTATTGAAAGTTATTGGCATAATAAACAAAAAGTTTTTTTAATTCATGTTTTGCAAAGACTGAGAAGAAAAGTTTTTGGAGTTCCAGTTTTTACACATATTTTGTAAATTTAATATGAGATTGAAACTAATCTTTTTATGCATGTTTTACAAGTGGTCAATTATGTTGAAAATTTCATATTTTTGCTTTTTGTACTTATTTGTACATCAGATACTTTTGTAAAGATATAAAGTATAATTATTTATACTGGGTGCAAATTCAATCTGGATTTTTTTCCATACAAAATTGGCAAGTTTGTTTGGTCATCCACAACACAGGGAATCCTAGTGTGGGACCAACGATATGCAATGTATACAATTTAAAACCTGCTTATGTACAATATATAAATAAATAATTGCAGACTGAATTGGCACCGAGTATAGTTTATTTAGGTGACATAAAACCAATAATCAAAGTATTATTTTCCACATTCCTTCATGCATTTGTATGGCTGTGTGAGACTTCACCATTTATCATATGTATTATTTTTTTTTACAGTATTAGTAATAATCGTAAGTGGAAATTAAATGTGATTTTTGATTTTAATATCATTTACAATTAAGTTAGCGGTATGTACTTTTTTATTCCCCCTAGATATGACCGGTGCCATGTATTTTATGTATAAAATAGTTTTCCATTTAGCATTTATATATATCCATGTTATGTACTTATTCTATTTACTAGGTATTAATAGTGTTAAGATTTCCAATAACATTGTGACTTGTAGATAATTGTAGTGACTTTTTCTAGAGTAATATGTTAAAACGTTAAATCGAGATTTTTAAATATAGTTGAGAATATGAAAGAGATAAATAAATTTTGCTGTGAAATTGATCTGTTATAAGGGTAAGGTACTCACAAATGTCCGAATAATGCAATTTTTTTGTAAGGTATACAAGAACCGATGGGTCACGTGACAGTTTCTTTCGTGATAACATCAGCCTCTTGAAGTGGAGCGCTATAGTATGCAAATTTTACGGTAATGAAACAATATCCTTCATGTATTCAGCAGTTTAAAAATATTGCATTTGAGGCAAAGAATTATATTAAATTTAATTAACTATGATGTTGGAATGACATTACAGAATATTAGAAAGCTTCAATCCTAACAATACAAAATCTTTTAGCACATTCCGTTGTTTATACATATACAGCATTAGCTAGTCATAAATAACTTCTATTTAGTAGTTTCCATGTATTATTGTGATGTTACTGTAGTGTAATTCTGTTACTGTACTCTATTGGTGTCTACAATAAACAACATTTACACATATAATTACCATTCGTTTCATTTTCTTCTAATCCACCAAACCGTCAACGAGAAGGAGTTTACAGTGCCAATCTCGTCCTCGGAGACGTGACGGCGATCGTTTGTCCAACGCGCCATGATCGAGAAATATGTTAAGGGAATAACAAGGGGACAAAAATATGACGTTTAAAAGGAACAGTATTTACGGAACATTCGATCTAATCGAATCATAAATACTTGACGAATTGAATCCAATTAAGTTAGTAAATAAATATGAGATGTGCTGACTATAACTTGGCCGACTGCAGTCAATGATTAATTATTTATGAGTTTGTGCTAACATCTATACATATATAAATGAATTGCTGTTCGTAAGCCTCGCTAAAAGTCGAGAACAACTGGACTAATTTGGCTAATTTTGGTCTTGAATTATTTGTGGAAGTCCATTAAAGGTTCAAAAGATGAGTAAAATTTGATAAAAATGCTAGGAATTTAATAATAATGAAACTTATGTTTTTAAAATAATATCGTCCCAGATACTAAAGATTATAAGACCCATGCAACTGGCTCGAAATATTGGTAAAATAATAAACAGATCGTGATTATGTACCATTTGCATTAAAATAATAAAATTTGACTTGATAACGTTTAGCTTTTTTATTTATCGATTGAGGCGGTAAGAAGTTTGCCGGGTCAGGTAGTCTCTAATAAATATTATATTTAATTTTTTGCCATTTTTATGATATTTAATTTTAGATATGAAAAAATAATAACAGAGTAAACGTCACCCTGTGGTTGCAATGTTTTTCCTAGACATACAGACGATACCAGAGTAGTTTATAATATATGAACATGAAGGAGGAATGGAGGATACTAAACGACGAACCATTACAGTAAATATATGAAAGAAAATTAAAAATGACGTACTAAAATAATTTGGTCTTATTTACCAACTGATTATTAAAACCTATGAAAACTAATGCTTTTTAGGAGTTGCGTGAATTATTATTGCAAATATCAACACATATTGAAGCTTGCCAAGTTTGATTTGCATACAAATTTACAGGCGACTATGCGACGCAGTGCTTCTAGTGACATTTATATAACGGAAAACATCAGCGCCATAGGGTGTCTTCTCTAGTACGTAGGATCTCAATGAAAGGAAGTTCGTTCTCGGTGACGGCGAGGTGGACTGGTTTAAATGTGTTTCGTATTGCTGGCATATCTACCCGTTAAATTCTCGAGCCCCTTCTAGCGGAGACTTCGGCGGCTTGGACAAAGGCGCTCGGGTGACCAGCACATGGTGGACAAGCGACCATAGTAAATTTATGTACTTCGACGCAGTCATTTGGTTAGTCATCTCGACGTGCCGATGACAATGCGGTTAATAATCAGCCCTTACCTTTGTCTCGTTTGCCGGTTATACCAATAAAAATATAAACGAGGTGTTTACAAAATAAAACAAACCTTTACTCATCAATTTATCATTTTATTCCTCATTCTAACATAAACGACCGTGTTGCAGTCGCAAGCGTCTGACTCCTACCGTCCTTACTCTACACTTAACCTTAACAAGAAGACTTTGGCTTCTTAACAAAATACAAAATTCAGAAATCCTTTCATTCGCTTCCCGCGCATTATTTACAATACAAGCAAACAGCTTGAACAAACAGACAAGAGGGATTAACTGCACGGAAAAATTCAGCAACATAACGTTTAATATTACATTCGGTAGTATTATGCCATTTTGGCGCCATTTCGTCATTAGAGCTTATTTATTTACTTATGACATCGGTTTTTTTAAATATCCCCGTTACTTTATGTACTCCATAACGTCTATAAAGCAAGCTTTAGATTTAGTGAAGACGGAATAAAATATTGGAGAATACTAATTACCACTAGGTGTTAAATGATTAATTTCAAAGTGTTTAGTCCAATTAACGAATAAATAATTATAACAAAAATGATTATCATTTGAATATATGAGGTTATTTACACCTCTTTAACTTTCTGACTTTTATTATACTGGATTTTTATGTTTAGAGATATTGGAAAAGGATAAAATAAATTGAATACCCAACTGGATTTCTTTGTTAGTCCTCACCGCAAAAGGGAATGATAGAGAAATACAACTCACTGCCCAAGTCCGTTGTCCAAAGCCATTACAACACTCCACGCAATCTTTTATCACATTTCCACTATTTATTACAAAATATATAAAAGTCATGCAACTAGTAGTCAGATAAAAAAGAATATTTAAGAGTTTCAACTTCTAAGCGAAAATAAAAAAAAACTAAAAGTTGTCAAAAATTCTTCTATTAAATATCTGTGGATAAGTTGACAGATTCTCAACGTGAGTATCAGTTGCTAGGCAAACTGAAAGATTACAAATACTATTGAGAACGGTTGCAAGAAGAAGTTACTCGAGAGATAGCAGAAGTACGGAACCAAAGGTGCTCTTAGAGAGATTCAAAATTATATGTAACCAGTCTGTTAGTTCATCATCAGTGCCCAAAAATATTTACAATTCGCTTCGCGTATCGGGCCGTGGCTAACACTAAACATTACCTTATACAATAAAATCTATTAACATTTAATACACGCTGGATGCTTATGAACTCTTATAATAACACCGAATCAACGGTTTACGGGTACAAAACTCTGGCTAACACATCAGATGTATATAAATTCATTATATATACATACATAGTTATATATATTTAGTTATTTTTGTCATAATGGCATTTATGCTATTGAAATTACCATTACAATCGCAAATTTATCCACTGTGATCGACTGCGATTGCATATGACAAATATGATTACGCACTATGGATCCAACTACCATCATTATGTGACAGCGTTCAATGGATCCGACACTAAATCCATATTAAAACTATAGCTCTGTGGACAAAATCAAATTAAGCGTGAATTAAAACATGAAATGTCGAAATAGGAATTAATGCCAGACAAATTGGAACATCGAAAGCAATTCTTCTTAATTAATAACTAACAATTTTGCGAGACGTCAATATAATAAGCAAAAACAATAATAACAAAAACTCCAAAACATGAAGAACCCTGAATTACCATTGCTGGATTATTCAGTGGAACGAAATAAATTATTTAAGTAATGTTTGCAACCGAAATAATGAAATATCGATGGACAGCACAACACTAATACAATAAGAATTTAAGACATTTCAATATTAATTCATAATAATAAACAACTTTATAATACATATTCAAACCACTGAGGGAATGTGACGCTGACATACAATTTACATTGTTTGAGAAAAATGCATGAAAATTATTAATTATTAACACTATTATTCTTCTTATTAATAACCTGAAGTACACTATTACAAATTCAATTGTACTAACAAAACGATTCCTATGAACTGAGTGAATTTTTCTCAATTAACTGAATGCCATACAGATTTCATTAAAGTAGATTGGAATAAGTGAATACTTTTGGTTTAGAATTAAAAAAAAATTGAAAAGACCTAAAATTTTTCTAAAATACAATACATTACACTCATACATGTGAAATCTTTAACAAACCTACAAGAAATGCTTAACTTTGTACATGCTACTAATTAAAAAAAAACTTCATTCAAACATCACCTATTTATGTACACAGCTGAATAAACATTAGACGAATCTTAAATCTAATAAAGCTACTTAGCCCTCCTTATGTTTCATTACAAACATTCAATCATAAATTTCATGTTACAATTATAAAGTACATAATCCTATATTATCTGTGACGCGAAATTTTAAAAGATCAAGAAAGTATAAACTTGCGTCTGATACAACAATATGATGCAACCCACATTTTAACGCATCATATTATATACATGTATCACACATAATAATAAATCTGCAATTGTCTGTCACTTTGTGCACGATAATCTCGGAAATCCTTATCCAATTTGTCGGTTAATCCAATTTTGAAATTGGTTAAGCCATTTCTGAAACTAGCGGTAACAGTAGCACAAACAGAATGATATGAAAATCGTTGGTATAAAATTATTACAATTTTATCATAAAACTAGAAATTGCCTTCGCTTCGCTTCGAAAGAAGAGTTGTTGTGGTTTTACAATTGCCATAATAATTTTAAACTATTATCCTTCGAGAACTAAGCCATTTATTTCCTGGGATATAACATATCCTATAACCTCGGGTTTTAAACTACAAATATACCGAATTTCGTCTAAATCTGTTTATTAGTTTTTGCGTAAAGCTCGGACAGACAGACAGAAAGACAGTAAATCCAAAAAAATGTTTCGGTCTCTATATTGATAACAAAGGCTCCCTGGATCAAAATTTCCTAAAAATAATGAATGTACAAAATTGAACCCGTTACAGTTTTATTATTAGTATAGACAAACTCCAGTTCCGAAATGAAAGTTACAGTACTTTAGTTCTTACAAGATCTGATTCATGTCTATGTCTCTGTGGCGGAGTGAAGACACTTAAAAAATGAATCTCAGATCCACTGAATGATTCCTCAATAATGTCATAACATGAGAGACTATATTGATATCATTTCTTTGTCGAATTTTACAATAACTGTGTTATTGTTGATTAAATTATGAAAATTATGTAAAAAATTTTAGTAGCTAAGAATGGTTCAAAGTTTATAAATACACTCTGTAACTCTACTCATTAAATTTGCAATTGTAAATTATTATGACTTATTTTAATGATATCAGTAGCCAAGTGTAATATTATAATGTATATTATAGCCGTTGTGTATTATAGTGTAATCTCGCTGTACATGTAACTTTTAGTTCTTTCTTTGTGTGCACAATAAAGGATATTGTATTGTAATTATTGAGCCAATGTGTCAAGTCACTAAACTCAGCGACGCAAATTAAAATGAAACATCGGGCAACAATCGGATATTGTGTACCGTAGAATATTATAGGTAAGAGCCATGACTAGATTTAATTGACGTCTCCGAGTGTAGCTAATTTGTTGAATTTTTTTACCATTTCCACCTTATTATTATTTGTCTATATACTTTGTTAACCACCATAAAATTTCTGTCTATACAATTTAAGGTATTTCAAACCATTTCAATCCATATACATTTGCTTTAATACTACAATTTCTATTTGACTTATCTGTTTTGAAAGATAAGTTGACAATAGGTATTACCTGGAATTCTGTTTTCAATATTTTTAAGCTAATTTAAAACATAAAAATATACATGACTTGTAATAAGTGCCCTGTACAAAATGGGCATTTTCTTTAATACTAGAGATCATGTCTGCAGTTGAAATTCAACCATAATTAGATTTAAAAATAAATTATTAGTAATTATACTAACATTGTCAAGTGTGTAACGTTTTAAATTAATTGTTTTATGTATTTCCCAATGCACTTTAATATAAAATAATGATTTTGTACATTCCTTCACCAAACTTTAACTGTACCAAATTTCTTAGTCCTCCGTCCAGTCCATCTAATATTCGTAGAAAATGGGCACAATGTTTTTGCTTCACATATTAATTAATATATTGATGATTGATAATACACTAAAGATTTTACTAGATTTACTAGTGACGTACTTTATTAATTTCTGGTTATTATTAACTATTACTTCCTCGTGTCAATCCAATCAAAATTAATTTATCTCATTAAATATTGCATTTAAAGTTAAATAGTACTTAGTGCTCGTTATTCGATATTTATAAATAATATAAGTATTAGCAGTGATGGCCCAGTGGTTTGAACAATGGTCTCTTGAACTTTAGGTCCTGGGTTCAAATCCTGCAGCATGCACCTCTAATTTCCAAAGTTAGTGTCAGACCAAGTTGATTATCACTTGCTACAATGAAGGGAAACATCATGAGGAAACCTGTACTCCTGAGAGTTCTTCATACAGTTCTCAAAGGTGTTTGAAGTCCACCAATTCACGCTTGGCCCCAGCATGGTGGACTATGGCCTGTACCCCTCACATCGTGAGAGGAGACCTGAGCCCCGTAGCAAATCAGTTATGGGTTGCAATGATAAAAAAATATATAATAATAAGAGCGAGCCGTGCCGAGGCTGCCGCGTCGGGGCAGTGGAGCGAGAATAGCACACAGTCCCAGCACCAAAGCGGTAGGGGTTGACACCGCGAGGTTATAGTGGGTTCGAGTCCCACATACCTGTCCAGCTTCCCGTGGTCGGATGGAAGAGACGAGGGTCTTTCCATACGTTAAAGAAATGGCTTAACAATGTGCCATCATTTATGGACCAGTAATAAATAGTAACAAAAACATTGTTATCGAAAGAATAATAATATTAACCAGGTAATTATAAATATTTGTTATTACTATGTACCGAAGAGAATAAAAGTTTCAAACAACATAAATGATAATACATCATGTCGTAGATTTGTCTATCGCTATACAACTCACACCTATATAAACTAAAGATGCATGTTTACATTACTTTTACTATAAAATCATGGAAGTGGCTTACTATTTATTTCACAAAAAATCAAACTTTCCAAAATGTTCGGAATCCAATTCAACGATCAAATGGGGCAAGCAAATTAGTTTAACTTCAAAATTAAAATAATGGAACTATCACTGAAGTTTCAACAATTCTATAAAAACCAAAATCGACTGGCACACAAGGCAGGCAATTTCAGAAGCCGCTTCTATTTTTTATAGCTCAGAACCTTTAGTTATAAATATACATAACAAATATCCAGGCCATTCTATGTTACTTATTTTTTAGGGGCATGCTAATTCTTGAATAAGTCCAAAGTGTTTGAATTGTTCTTCTGAATTTTTCTTTACTTTAAATAGCAATTTTTCGAAATATCATTGGAGGCATTACGTGCCCCCACAAAAAATGCCCTGTCAACATCCATAATAACAAACTTATCTGAGTCCACTCTTCCTACGTTCCTTCCCAACGGTGGGCTCCCACTCTGCATCGTCTGGGTCGTCCCCATCAAATTCCAAGAGGGGGGAGAGCGGAGACAGGGTACTGCTGTCTTCCTCCATGAGGGGCGAAGGCTCAGTGCTGCTCGGCCGGTAGCCGTCGGGCATCGTGGCCAACATGTCCCGGTACAAGTCTTCGGCCAGAGGGAAGTTCCGTGGTGAATAAGGTCTCACTGTCTGAAACAAGAGGTGTGTTAGGGCTGTCAGTGACATTGTTAGTAAGGAAAGCGATTAATTGTTAGTGTTATTTATGTTATGTAGTGGATGCATCTGAAAGCGCCGTCAAGGAGAAGTAAAGCAATGATGAATACACCTCAAGGTTTAAATAGTTAGTTATTGTTAATAAAAATGTATTGATAGTCATCATGATAAAACACCTTAACAATTACCATAAAAAATTAAAAATGATCGGAACGCGATTTGATGCTTCTGTACGTGTTAAATAGCTTTAAACCTTAGTTATTAAGATAATTGTAATTTTCTTGTTCTCAAATTTAGTAATTTATTTAAATAATAAAACAGTAAATAACAAAACTATAAAATGTATTGGATTATACTATATATTTAATATAAGTAAAATTGCAAGTGATCATTTTAGTCATAAACAATGATAAAATTATATAATTAATATGATAATTAATAACAATAACAATTAATAATCGAAATATTTATCTAAATAACTTCGAAACCAGCTTAAAAGTAAAAAAAGTAGTACATCATGATAAAACTTCACTTGCCTCGCCTAAGGCTTGAGCTAACTTGTTTATTTACCCAGGGGTAATGAAGCAAGTGTAACAATAGCATAAAACTGCACTTGCCTCATACTCGACTGAGGATGATTCCTGCTCTGGTTGGGGTTGGGGCTCGGGCTCGGGCTCGGGCTCGGGCTCGGGCTGGAGCTGGAGCTGGGGCTGGGGCTCGGGCTGCGGTTGGGTTTGGGGCAGGGTCTCATAGTCGTGTTGGTCGTGCGGCGCGCGGCGCACCCGCGGCTTGCGCGCGTACCGGCTGCGCTCGCGGGTCTCCGCGCGTTGGTGCCGCGCGTGCACCGCCCTCTCAGACACGTCCTCGTCCTACAACAAGGTACGCGAACTTGTTATATCAACATACCGTCCTAGTAAAATTATAAATACGCAAATTTATGAAGATGGATGGATGTTTGTTCCTCTTTCACACGAAAGTTACTGAATGAAATTTTGACGAAGATGAATTAATTTTTGTTCCTCTTTCACACAAAAATTGCGGAATTAAAATCTGGCACAGAGATAGGTTATAAGCCTGGAATATAATTCGCTTCTTTTTATCAATGTAACTACTACCATAGGGAAACATGTTTTTTCTAAAGAAATCTATAATAGACATTGAAAATTTTGACTTTGTATTGCACTCATTTGTGTTATATACCTAAACATATTTCACATCACATAATGATTTTCGTTATCAGCCTGCCCAAAACATAGCGTCCCATTAATGGCACGCATTGGTTAACTATCCCTGTCCTATGCATATTTATATTTGTATTTTATTATAAGCCTCATAATGGTGAGTGATCATGTTCACCTATAAACAAAACTAAATAAAATCCAGGTAAGTTTATCATGTTGCAAAAAAGTATTGGGATTTGATCAAAATACATTATTTTTCTCAATAATCATTATCATACTATGATCACCTGTTTTCGTGAGCATATCCTTTATCATAAACAGGCTTCATCATCATCATCATTATTATTACAGTATTATCGATACTGGCTGGCTATATTTCATAGAATATTGATCTAAGCAAACGCTAACCTTACGATAAAGATAAGAATTTGTACCGAAGTAAACAAATTTGATATTATTTAATCATCTGTAATGTTTAATTATAAAATAAATAGAAGACTTTTTGAAAATATATGTATATAACGAGGATACTTGTTTCGCTCCAAATTTGTGTGCACACAATATATTTTTTTAGTATTTTGTTTTGCATTGTTTCCCTGTAACAAGGAAACGGACCACTCGATGATAAGTATCACCACCGCTATGGACATTAGTAAAACTGACAGCTTGCTCACAGAAAAATAATAGGTATAACTATCAATGAATGGAGAAAAAGAAGATGTTGTTATTCTTAAATACACATACCTCACTGTCAAAAGACATTCGGTTGGATTTTACAACGCCATTGTTCAGGGGCGCCTCGGCCAATTCCATCACACGCCATCTGGAAAATTTATATTACAAAATATAAGGACTGTTTTAACTGATAACAATTAATTAACAGCAAAATAAAAGCACAAATTTAAATTTCAGAATGAAGACAACAGAATAAGGATAAGGAGATAAACTGGTGGTGATGGACGGATGGATATATAGATATTTTCTGCTCTTTCAGGCAAAAAATATTGAACAGAACTGAATGAAATGAGGCGCAAGCAAAGATTTAACTCACACAGCCTACTTTTTATCAAATATATGACGCGGGAAGTATATAAATATATTATATATGTATATGTATGTAGCGACAACGGACATATGTATGTCACGCGGTTACATCACAGAAACCTTTATAACGCTATAAGAATTTCCTACATTATTCACATATATATGTATATGAATTCCAAATGTGAACAGTCAAAGCTTAGCAACTCCTTATACTTGGTGCAACTTCGATTCGACATTAATGTAAACAAACCATAAAAAATCTTTAGTAAGGTTTTCGCCAACTTACATAACTGAGGTTTTTTCCACTAAACTTTTGAAAATTAGTAATTAAACTAAATATTGATCAAAGAACAAGTACAAACAAATAAATATAATCATACACAAAAACAAATTGATTCATTTGCAAATTCATACTATGATATCCTTAATTTCATGACCGAGTAAACAACCTTTCAACCTATTGAAGAATATTGTTTTATACATTTACAATTTATTCATTTTCATTTTAATACACTTTATGCATTTTTCACCAAGCAAATAGCATGATTTACAAGTAAAAGTTTTTAAAAACGTTATGTTACAAGAGTTAAAAACAGCAAAAAGATTCATTCACGTGTTTGCCATAGGTTGCTAGGCAACGGTTTGTTAATAAATATTCCAGATTGAAAATGCACCGAGAATAGGCATACCGCCTCATCTAGTGGGAGATCTCTGTATGTATGTGTGAGACTAACTT
>DWJZ01002681.1:0-18844 GCA_018249125.1 Asbolis capucinus
TTAGTAATTATTACAATTTAAATATACTATCTTAAAATTATTAACGGAAATAGTTGGTAATTAAACCGAATACAAATTAAACACAGTTTTATAATCAATTTTCATTTCATTTCATTTAATTATAATACTTAAACATATAAACTAGCCGCCCATATATACATATGTAACCTAATTGGGCACCGAACCCAGTACTCGATGCCCCGCAGGATCATAGCCCACTAAGCTACAGGGTTTTTGTATTAAACAATAAAATATTTTTATAACCACTCAACTAAGTGTATTTTCTTAATCGAACAGACATAAAATATCACTTCGCAATCGAAAATACAATCCTTTTACGGAAGTAATACTAAAATATGATTTTGTTTATTGATTCAAAATTGATAATTTAATTTTGTAATAAATGGTACTGAGATATTAATAATAAGACGACTGTTATTTAATTAATATTTATATATATTAGTACAGTATAATATTTGTATATATTAGTATAGTATAATGTAAATTTGTGTAATGGACACATTATCCTTCAAATTGCACACCATAATGTTTCCCGTGGTACCGTGGACACTTTCCTTCTGTCACTGTTAGCTACAACATTAGAGAACACAAAAACTTGCTTAAATCATGTGAAAAATATATTGAGGAATCTGGACTATCTTTCCTCAGACACTGTTAGATATCTGGAAATCAATCTTAGCCACAAGATTGCCTATTTATAGACCTAGCCGTTAGCTAATATTACTTTATAACCTACTCGTAGTACCCCGCCTGATAAGTGACAGGCCTCAGGTTTGATTACTGGTGCATACGAGGATATACGTGATCGAGTTTTATGTGTTACTAGGTTCTACGCCTGGCTTCGCTCATGTGGTATATTCAAATTAAATGTTAAATCTCGAACGAACAAAATAAACACGTACTTATATCCCACCGTAAGATGTCCTTTTTTTATTGGTATCGAGACAGAAAAGTTCTAAAGGCAACCGGTGCCGCGTGAGCATCTCCGGATTATGTATACTGCCCGCACCGTAATATCCTGCCTCACAATTTCCATACACATCAGAAATCATTACAATCACTATAACAGGAGAACAAATATTCATCTGTTCCTCTCGTTACCAATCCACAAAGCCATCAGTGTCTAAGTTCGTATGACTGTTGAATATTAAATTGATTATAAGTAATAGATTTAACGGGAAACCTAATGCTCCCCACATGGGAGCAGGCCTAAGGCAAATCTCTGAGGCTGTTCTAATTTAATTATTTAGTGAATTAGTGGCAATTTCACATGTTAAACTATTCTGTAACTGTATAGTAAATCTATACTATAATAAAACTGCGAAGGATTGGATAACTTGCCTGCGTCCGTGTTCCGTCCACTTATGATGTTGGAGTATTCAAAAGAAGAGTGAATAGGCATTTACTAAGTTAATGCGCCCAACATCTTAGATATCATCGCCACTTTCCATCAGGTGGGATCAATGTCAAGCATTAATTTATTCTACATATAAAAACTGGGTCGATTCTGTACATTAAGTATTTTTTGAAAATTTTGACGCAGGGAAGCTTTGTTATCAATATAAAAACTGAAACAATTTTTTTTTTGGATTTATTGTCTGTCTGTCTGCGAGCTTCACACAAAAACTACTGAACAGATTTTTAAGAAACTTGGCATGTTTGTGGCTTATGTAAAGGAAAACGGATGTAGGATACTTTTTATCCCAGAAAACTGCTTTCTTACCATGGGATAAAAGGTTAAAATATGCATGGCAACTCTGAAATTATTGCACCAATTGAGATGAAATTTTGCATGTTTGCGGCTTATGTAAGGACAACGGGTATAGGATACTTTTTATCCCAGAAAACTGCTTTGTTACCATGGGATAAGAGGTTAAAATTAGTATGACAACGCTGAAACTATTGGACTACTCTTCTTCCGAAGCGAAACGACGGCAATTTCTAGTACAATGATGATAAAAATATATATTTTGCTTCAGGCTTTGGATAGACCTTGGGTTGCATTAGCTTTTAACGCTGCGCTCCAACAACGCAACTCTAAAAAGGTATAAAAATTGTATATTCTGTAGAATTTCTTTTCCAGGCCTTGTTGTCTTTTGACTTTCGTCAAGGGGACTTTTAATTTATATAATTAAATACACAATTTGACTTTGACTTTTAAAGCTATCGCAACGCAACCTGGACGTGACCTCATTAACCTAACCTAATTACGCCGCACTTTTGACCTGATTTTGCGTCTGTTCACTTGATTTTTCTCTACAATTTTGTAGCCGGCAGTACAACGACCATCCTGGACAAGCGCAAACCCCGTTATAAGAAACCCAATAACATGCTGTTCTAAAAACACGTCAAAGAGAAAAGGTCTGCACGTAGCAAGAAAGATTGTGGAAATCAAATCACGTTAGATTGCTTCGAATCCAATTAATGTGGATGAAAGTTCATTGTTCGACAATTGATGCGGTGATTGAAGGACAAATTCTAATCTAAAAATCTTGTGCACTGATTCTATTAACATCTCATATCATCGTCTTCATTGAAATCCATGGCTCTACTAGGCTCGCGTCTCCACAATGTGAGGAGTACAGGCCATAATCCACCACGCTGGTCAAGTGCAGATTGGTGGACTCCACACACCTTCGAGAACTTTATGGAGAACTTTCAGGAGTATAGCTTTCCTCACGATGTTTTCACCATAGTAAGTGATAATCAACTTCTGATATGCACATAACTTTGAAAATTAGAGGTGCCTATCTATATGCCTATAGATATGCCTAATGATTTGAACCCAGGACATCCCGTTCCAGAGACCAACGTTCAAACCACTTGGTTATCACTGCTCTATGTCTAGTACACTGATTAGTATGTGTAATACAGTGTAATCTCTCATAGGTTCTATCTTGTTCAGAATCTCCATTGTTAAGTGTACCTATTCTCCTCACTAATATTAAAGGCGTAAGCATCTCTGTTTGTTCGTTACAGCTACACTGTTGAACAGATTTTGATAAAAATTGGTACAGAAGTACATAAACTACATATTTAGGTTAAGATATAGATTTCATCGCAAAAATTGCGTTGAAAACTCGTGATGGAAGTTCTTCATCGTGGAATATAAAATATGATATATATAAGTTTTATTATAAACTAGTAATAATAATAATAGTAAATAGGCCCACTGCCGCTTTGCCTTAATGGGCCGGCCAGAGTGGAGTCACTAGAGCTATACGCTCGGGGGTGGAAGTGTCTAATGGCGTAATAATGAGGAAACCCACTCTTAGATGGTGAAATCGGTGCCGCACCTCTCGACACCCCTAGGTACTCACGCCAATGTTGCTCCCGGGCATATTGTTATGCCAAGTAACGGGAGCCCATTCAGTGAGTGGCAACTCACCACCTGCCTCATTTTCAATTGTCACACAATTTGATTGGCAGGTGTCAATAGTATCTCATAGTCTATTTACCAGCTCTCGACATTACAACACAATAGCCCAGTATATAGAGTAGAGTTTGTCTAAAATTAGTTTCTGTGTACACTGTAGGGACCACCTTCGGATGTATCATATTGTGCAATCAAGGATGGTATCCAACTTGTGTACCACATGACAATACATTAAGGAATCTCGAAGGGGCCCATACGTGTTGGATCTGTATCCCTACGCACGCCTTCCAAATGACCGAGTCCACTACCATCTAGGACTCGAGAAATTCGTTGATGTTCAACATTCAAAATTCAGATGAAATCATTTCCGTGCATGCATAGTCACAGTACAAAGCTGGTATATATCTTTCACATCTCAGCCTAATAATTTATATAGAAATTAGGGAACCGTATGATTTCCATTCTTACATAGTTAATAAAGCAACAAATGAAATTAACGAAATAACTGTCTGCGTAATACAGTCACGAGGAGGAATAATTGTGTTTGAGACTGGAAACAAATATTGAGACATCACTACCGATTAAAACAATCCACAAACGAGAATTTGTGTGCCTGATATCAAGACTGGGAGTCTTTGTTTAGGTGGCAGGGCCATTTGAGGAGTTTACCCAGTCATTAGACTTGATGTAGACACTTTAATGACCTGTATTTATCTATATATGTTAAAAACAACACTTTCGTTGTAATTTTATAACTCAAGAACGGGCTCGCCTATCCAAACTAAATGTTTAGACTATGTTACGCAGGACTATTTAGTAGACGGTTTATGTGAAGTTTACACAAAATCGGTAGAGTGATTCTGCATTTATCACATTGTTTGTATTTGTAAATGGCGATTTTACTCTATTCTAAGCTAGTTCGAAGCTAGTTTTTATATAATGGTATAGTTAATTTGTATCCGAGTTGTAATTATAAATAAATTAATTTTGGTTAAAAATACATTGTCAAGAGAATGACAAGAATACTTTTCAGAAAAAAAATGTATTATAATATACAATGACATTAAAACTGGTAGTAGTTTTATGAACTTACTAAATATAAACTCATACGAACGTAGTTATTGTTACTTTTTTTAGCAGGTCACAGTTGCGATAGTTAACACGATTGGAATCGCGTGCGTCGGTTGGTTGTCAATGTTATTCGCTGCGCGGTCGCCAGCTTACTGGGCGATGGCGGTCACTCAAATGGTCCGCTGGCCAGCTCGCCGCGCGCCTACTGATACAGCCGCGATGCCGCCGTGAAGTTATACTTACACTCAATAAAAAAATTTAATTATAATACCTCATAGCAAAAGTTGTTGCGATTCCGCTGTGAAGTTATACTCACTAAAAAAAAAAAATTATAATACATACCCCATAGTTGTTGTTTTATTACACTAACTTAAGTTTCGCACGAAAGCTGTTGCACAAAAAAGTTTTTGGCAAAAGTCCAAAATCTATCCGTGATTCATTTTTAAAAACCATTAGGTCCGTATTTTATTTCAGATCAGTCGGTCATTTATTTTATCGGACACCGGGCGAACAGCCCAAAGCCGCATCGTGTACCTATAAAACAGAAGTTAAATGGTTTGTGTGCATTAAATTTTATGTAACAAAATACCTTGTATATAATTATGTTACTAACACTAACGTTAACTAGGTAATTAAAATCTATGTTCAAATCTAATTAAACTATTTATTTTTATCATGGATGGATAGATGAAAGAATATTTGTTTCTCTTTTAAGCAAAAGTATAGAACGGACATTTATAAATTTGGCACAGAGACTTTAACCTATCTGGGATATTACAGCCTTAATCGACTTATCACACAAAAAGGGGGTAGTACACAAAAAAGTACCTTAATTAATTTAAAAATCCATAACAAATCCCACAATCCCAGTCAAGGTAGACGATACGTATCTAACTTGTCATCAACTTTGCTAAAATAGATACATGTATAAAATTACAGTTAACAAGTCCATATACTTACATGGTATCAAAATACTTTACGATATAATGCAATATATGTTCAATGTTTTCAAGTTGACTGCAACATTGTTCACGTATTTCGATTCAATAAAAACATTCAACTCAATTGAATGAATAAAAATAACTAGCGCAGTAATAAGCTCCGGAGTGTACCTATTTAATTCGGCGCAGACAATCAAACCTAACAGTAATGACATTTGAAGTTGTTCACATTTTAATGTCATCTTTACGACTGTATTCCAAAAAATAATTATATGTAATATTTTAAGAAATTATTATTAGTGAGTGAATTGTAATAAACATAATTAAACATTTTGATTTTTTTTTTAATTATCAGTCTCCATTGCACCTATTAAAAACTAGAAATTGCCCTCGCTTTGTTTGGGAAGAAGAGTAATCCAGTGGTTTCACTTTTTCCTTACTATTTTTTTACTATTATCCCATGGGAAAAAGTTTTCTGGGATGAAAAGTATCCTATAACCATTGTCCTAACATAAGCTAAAAACATGCAAGTTTCGTCTAAATTGGTCATTGTAAAATTCTAACCTGTTATCCTACGGGAAGAAGGCCATTTCCTGGGATAAAACCTAACCTATAACCAATATACCAAGTTTCATTTAAATCTGTCCAGTGGTTATTGCGTGAAGCTCGAACAGACAGACAGATAATAAATAAAAAAAACGTTTTGGTCTCAATATCAAAGCCAAATTTTTTTTTAATATTCGATGTACAGAATTGCCCTTTTTATTAGTACCAAACCAAATTAAATTGAGCCAAGTAAGTTAACTATTTTAACAACCTCAACAAAAGAATCTTTTGTAAATCATTAATTCCTATAAATGGCTCGTGGTTAATTAATGGGAGATTTAATTGTCGTGACTGCAGTAGAGCGCGGTGCCTGGCCGACGAGCGATTGGAACGTATATCAAGAGTGCTGGCTGCAGCATCTGTGTAGCACGAGAGCGGTGTGGGAACAGATAGCTTTCTGTATTTAATGTGATCGTTATTACCTAATGTGGCTGAAATGTGCATATATTTCTTATACATAATAAGTAAATGCTTGACATCGAATACACCTAATGGAAAGTGGTGATGATGTCGAAGATGTCCCATATCGTACTTAAGAGTAGGTGGGATCACCGACGCAGTACGTCATTCCCTTGCAGTACACATAATAAAAGTCGAAGAGAACCGCGTCGTTCGAACCGGTGGGATGTTCATTACAGAAGGATGGATACCTGCCGTACGCCAGGTTGTTCCATGGAGGAAGGGGGACGGAGGAATAACGTCGAACAAGTCCTGTACACACTCCAAAGTGTACCCTATAGAAAAGCAGGAGGCTTTTAGCCTGTGTCCATGGCCCTTGTTGCTGGCAATTTGCGAAACTGTACCGTGTTCGATCTCCAGCTGACGCAGGTCACATGCTGCTGAAAGTTTTCGAATTTTAGGAATTACGTGTTTTTCATGCCACATGCCATGGTACACTAAGGCAGGTCAATTATGCAATTTATTATTCATTAGGTGCGGTTCCCAGTATACTCTTGGGAGCTTGAAGTCGGGTCTAGAGTTGAATTACGTTGACGTAACGCACCGCGTCAAACTGTGACATTTGTGACGTTGTGTTGACGTACTTCAACACAACGCTAATGCAACATATCATTGTGTGCACTCGCACTGTGACTGTATCGTAACACTATACTGACACTACGTAACATTTTATAGTTTTTCTGATTTGTCTTTGTTTTTTATTAATCGTTTCTTGTCATTAATAAAACATTACATTTTTGTCATTAGTCAATAAATGTGCTCACGTGATTAACATGCGAAAGAACCTTCATTGCCAAAGTTGAGTACGCTAGTCACCAAAAGAACACAAAAAAAAATAAAAAAAAAATCTTTATTTGACGTTGGTTTTTACAAATATTTTTTGGAAAGTCAAACTACGTTATCCATAAAAAGCCACAAAATAGTCACCGACAAGTGTATGTAATTAATAAATTCTTAAAATATATTTCTAGCTTTTGTATGACATTAAAAAATAAAAAATATTTGAACTCCTCACAAATTGTGACGACAATTAATGAATACGCCTAAACCCTATTCCATTTTCATGACTCACTATCAATTAGGGAAAACCTATGAAAATACCTTTGGAAGTTTTAAAGTTTATCGAATTCAGACAGTCAGACGGCGCGGGATATTTTATTTTAACAATTATTATAATTGGCTTTTTCCAGCGACTAAGTTTTCGTGGAAAAGTTTTTATCACCTATTTCATTCACCTGCAGTATACATTACCTTAAAACTCCCACTTTTTTTAATTCCTTACTTACCAGACGATTTGAAATAGGAAACCGAAGCCATAATCTAGTATTCGAAATTCTAAAGATTCCAATTTCAAAGTTTTCTATTTACTTTTTTCTTAATTGCACAGAACAATAATAAGTTCACTTTTTAAAAACTTACACAGTTTTTTAATTTCTTTACTTACAGATGATTTGAAATAGCAAACTGAAGCCGTAATCTAGTATTCGAATTTTTTTCAATTTATCGTTTTATTAAATTTTTCTTGAAGATCATTTGAAAAACGAACAGTAATTGAACTCCTAGGCTACAGAGCATTCGATTGTGCAATCGGTTGTGTCCGGTCGTGTTAGTCGTGATCATTCTATTTTTAAACTGTGTGCAGCGGGGCCGGACAATAGGCCCACCCCACTCTCCGTCAATTCGACTATTGTATTTATTTGACATCGAAATCGATATTAAAATTTGATGGCGCTTTCAAAAATCAAAATATATGGATGTTCCTTTGTTCAAAATGTACGACCGAATTTTGATATATAAATCAATATGATATTTTTGTTTTAAATACAACAGTATATCACCGTCGTTACAAGCTATCAAAGTTACTCAAAATTTTACCTTACATTGTACATTTTAATTCTTACGCAATAAAAAAGTAGAGACGTTGTAGATCTCAAAAAAAGTGAGTTGAAACGAAAAGAGTCCAGGATTCTATACCTGGGTTGGGCAGTTATTTATGTTATTATGATATCTCATCATAGGTGTTGTTTATAACACAACGCATCTGACTTTAGGATATAAAACACTAGGGTCCGCCCGCGGCTTTGTCCGCTTGGTATGTTGATAAAAAGTAGTCTATAGTTATTCCATACAATAATCTATCCGTATGCTAAACTTCATAGAGTTCCATTCAGTAGCTTTAACGTGAAGGAGTAAAAAACATCCATCCAATATCCATCCATCCATCCTCTCAAACTGTCGCATTTATAATATTATTAGTATTAGTAAAAATTTAGTTTAGTATTTTAGATATAGATAAACGCATGGAGTCAGAAACACGTTCAGAAGCAATGACCGAGGATTTAAATTCCATGTTTTCTCATGGTCTTAAAAATTCAAAGACAATCTAGATAGTAAAACGTACACCTGGCTGTTTCTAGCCTACCCGTTTTGTCGTTAGGCCAGCTCCTATCATCACGTACATCAGCTGCTAACTGTAGCTACAAATGTATGCTTTGTCCTTAATTATAATGTAACTTTCATTTCCTTCATTCTTTAAGAGGCTGGCTTCCTATGGTGCGTGCTTTTATAGAGGTTTGGTACAGTGGCGTGGGAAGTTGTCTGTGGCAGCAGTAGATGATACCATAGCGTGGGAAGTTGTCTGTGGTAGCAGTAGATGGTACCGTGGCGTGGGAAGTTGTCTGTGGTAGCAGTAGACGCGTCCGAAGCACTCGCGTTACTATAGGGTGGTATGAGTGGCAAAATGCCACCGGCCCCTGACCCAATGGGGCCTCTGGTCTGACGGGCTTCTAGTCTCGAGTCTGCGGGCTCAAAACTGAAGTAACATTTAAACCTAATTTTGTAAAAAAATATGTCACTAATTTATTACAATTAAATTAAAATATGATTATTTTTCTTGGGGCTCCGTCCAATGGATTTGCCACTGGCCTCAGATGATATCGTTACGCCACTGTTCCGAAGTATAGGCTTCGCGTACAAACAAACTGTTACAATCTCATATCAAACTATGATTACTGATTGTAAGATCAACACATACAGTAGCCATGACCAGAGAACAAATATTCTTCTGTCTTGAAAATGCCACCCCGGCCAGGATTTGTACCAGGAATCATTACGAAGGCAGGGTAACTATGTACTCTAACACCCCTATTTCATTTGAATACTTGTATAGCTTTTAATTAAATAATTTAATTGTAACCTATTTTAATCTAAGCACACTACTAAGTAAATATTGAAGAAAATATGAAAGAGAAACTAGAAGCGCCATCTGTTAAGGACTCGTAACATCTCTTACTGGTTGCGACATCTATCCACAAATTCAGAAACCGTTTAACAAGAACAACCTACAAACAGCTATAAAAGTTCATAGAACTATAACTAGATGGCAACGTATTAAGTTTATAAAAATAAGTTTTCGCTAACAAGCAGGGAATCACGTTCTGTAATCCTATTGTTAAAATAAATAATAGTTTGTGAGAATTGATAGCCGGCTAAATGAATTGATGTTTGTTACACTTTCACACAAAACCTACTGAACGGATTTTAATGAAATTTGATACAGATATAGACTATAGCCTGGCTTAATACATAGTATACTTTTTTTCTACAAACCACACAGGCGTAATCGAGGGCGGAAGAAAAATTATAAATGCAAAGGTTTGGATTAACGGCTGTTTGTTACACTTTGTTACAAAAACTTTTGACCGGGGTTGATTGAAATTTAGCATAGAGATAGATTATAATCAAGAATAAGATATAAGCTACTTTTTATCACCACACGGGCGTGAGGCCATAATCAGATGTAGTAAAATAATTACGACTTTACACAATACCTAGCAGTATTGTTACACATATCCCAAGTTTTATTATCACCGGCCAATCCGGGTTAACTGGCTGAAAACGCCTCATGGCATAGTACTGACGATTCTTGTGGCATTGAAAATTTAATATATTATTAGAATTTTCAATAAAGTAACGTAAATAAAGACATTCGACCACATGTGTAGTATTATCTATTTAACAGGTGTATATTTTAAAATAAATATATTATATCCTAGATACTTAATAATAAAGTTGGAAGGTACAATTACTTCACGCGGCTAAGCCCTATCTTGCAGGATAGAATGATTCAGGTCAATAAACTTTTCGAGGGCTTCTGTAAGTAGATTAGGTTACATAGTCACTGTACTCGTTTACTGGAAATAGGTATAGGTAATATAAATATGATTTCCAGATATTTTACTTTTATTTGTGAATAAATTCAAGTTAAGATTTATTATTTCTGGGTAATGTTTGACAAATTGCTGAATTTATGTACCTAGTTTTATCAGTCCAATTAAAATATTAGAATTGTAGCTAATATTGATTAGCTATAATTCTTATATATCTGCCTTATAAATTATGAGATAACTGCCGTAAAACAGCTATTTTATCTGATTCCGTGGTATAAATGGTTTACATTTTTTTTTAATTTTTAATCTGTATTATATTTTTTGGGAAACTTATGTTATTTCATATCTTAAATTTATTTCGATGTATACTGATGTATTATAAATATTTCACTTTAAATCACTACCTTGAACAGCACTCTTATCTTAAAATGCAAAATCGATATTTACCAACCGCCACAACAAATAATAAATCTATTTACATAAATTCACGCTATTATTCACGCTACATACTTCATACGATGCACACTATATTTCAAAATAAACATTATGTGACATTCGGACTTGTGTATCAGTGGAAATAAATAGACATAGAGAAGATTCTCAATGTTGCGGTAAGCAATCAAATTTCAATCATGATTGCCTGTTAAGAGCATTAGTTCGTACATGCAGGATAAGCCGGTAGAACTGAGCATAAGTTTGCGGGACGTCCTTCAGGGCGCACGTGTAGATAAACTCAGTTACCAATACAAATTTCGGTAATAGTAAAACTCAATTTTAGTCAAAAGTGTGACGTATTGTGAATTTCAAGTTAAGCGGACGTTCGAAAACGAATTCGAAATTTAATTAAAAAATGATCACGAAATATGGCGCCACTAACGTCAATGAAATATCGGAAAAGGAAAACGATTGCTGCCCACGTCAACTTGAATTAAGGTAATTTTTCGTTAATTTCACCATCGTTCCGATGCATTGTACATAACCATTTATCCAATCAGCGGGCACTAAGTGGGGCACAAAATGAAAATTGTCCTTTAACAAGGCCGTTTCCTTTTCTTATTCCCTCTCGAAACTGACATTAGACACGATACTTGCTTCATCGATACCACATGTTACTATTAATAATCGATATGTACAACAGAATCGAAATCGTATCATTTGCGATACATTTATCTCAAAAAAAAAATTGAGAAATATTCAAAAATAAGTGAAATAAAAATTCCCGAAATCCGGTTTTATATTAAGAATTGTCAATAAATTAATGCATTTTTCTTTATTTTAGTACGTAAATAAATCAGATTACATATCATGTTTCATAAGTGAATTTCTACGCCAAATTATTATTTCGCAATAAAAGATTTGTTTTACTACAAAGATCTATGGAGTCAATATAAAATCTGTAAAACGTTTTAAAGACACTAAAGTGGTGCTGATAATGATGTCCATTCCATGGGCAACGCTGTCCACTTTGCATTACTATTACAAAGTCAAAATTAATTTATTCACACAGCTAATAAATACACTTATGCTCAGGGAAGTCGAGTTAGTATTACGGAAATTATTTACTATCTTAGATAAACATTATCCCTAATTTATCAAATGGTACTTCAATTTTAAACTAGCTTCCGCCCACGGCTTCGCTCCCGTAATGTAGACAAAACGTAGCCCATATATATTCGAGACCATAAACTATACCTGTGCCAAATTTCATCGCGATCCGATTAGTAGTTTTCGGGTGACAGACGAACAAACATTCACCTCACAAACTTTGGCATTTATAATATTAGTAGGGAGTATGATGCCTGACGTTCCTCACAATTCCCATACATTTACATATATGCATATTATAAAGCTGAAGAGTTTGTTTCCTTGAACGCGCTCATCTCAGGAACTACTAGCCCGATATAAAAAAATCTTTCAGTATTATATAGCCCATTTATCGAGGAAGGCTATAGGCTATATATCATTACGCCAAGACCAATAGAAGCGAAGCAACAATGAAGAATATTTCAAAATCGGGGATTTTTTTCCTTGTTTCCGCTGCGTAATCGGTAACTATTCCACGCAAACGAAGTCGCGGGCGGAAGCTAATAGTTAATAATTGAGTTTTCCGAAATTTCACGCTTTTACTAATCGATTGAACTCGCGCGGTTAGGTACAATGTGACCAATCAGTGGCAATAGCTTCTTATATTCTCTCATCTTCTAAGCTAATAATATAATTCTGTAAACTTCATCAAGTAACCGTCAACAAAAATATACTTACTATGTCCTATTAGCATCATAGACACCTATCCACCTTTGAACATAAACTTGAAATTCGATAAATCCGTTAATTTAAACGAAAAACTCGTCAAAAATTTTAATTTTTTCAAAGCTGACTTTGATGCAATAAATCTGGAACTTAGCACTTTACCTTGGTTGGACATATTTAAAAACTGCGACAGTGTTAATTCTATCCTTAATTTTTTATGATAAATTAAAGTTAATAATCGAAAAACTTGTTTCAAGGACCCATCTCAGAAATCAGGAATATCCCATCTGGTATAATAATAAACTTATTTACTTCTTAAAACAAAAGAACACAGGATAAAAGTTAAAATTTATAAAAATCCTTTACATATACAAAAGTTTGAGTCATTAAGATCAAAAACCAAATATTTAATTCAGGAGTGTTATAATAAATATATCGAATCCATTGAAACTAATTTAATCAATAATACCAAATGCTTTTGGACACATTTGAAAAACATCAAACAGCCGTCAAATTCGTATCCCGCTCGAATGATTCTTGGTGATATTGTTGCAGATGATGGACCAAGTATACGTAATCTCTTTGCCGTTAGTTTCGCCTCAGTTTACACTTACACTGGCAATATCCCTTGTTGTAGAAATCATACTCTTGTACAAACTGTGTCTGACAACCAAATATGTTCCATCGATATTGTGGTCGAGGAAGATCGTGGTCGTGGTGGACAATTGACTCCGAACTACGTTTTAATATCCATATCGAAAATATCTGTAAATCCCCACGCAAAACGCTTGGCTTCATATTTAGAAACACTAAACATTTTAAAAAACTTAGGACTAATCTCTTGTACACTTCATTAGTCAGAAGTAAGTTAGAATATGGTACAGTTATATGGAACCCGCGTTATCAAAATCAAAAGGATCGATTACAAAACATACAGAGAAAATATACAAAATATAATTTGATTGGACGAGACAGAAACTTACCATACACTCGGCTTAAAAAAATCGGACTAAATACACTCTCGCACCGACGTACATTGCATGATATGGCATTCCTGCATAAGCTCACCAACGGGAATTTAGATAATCCAGAACTGTTGAGCCAATTCTCTTTTAAAGTACCAGCTCGGTATAATAAATTAGTATCTAAAGACGAATCAATAGATCTTTTTGGCGATTATCTTGGTAAGTTCGAAACAAAATCATTAAAATACTGAATGATCAATGTAATCTCATTTTAGCTTAATATTGATTCATAATATAAATATTATTTTGTATTTCTTTTTATTTGTTACATAGAAGCTATTATGTCTAACTTTACTGTTATCGTATATTTTTATTGTCTCCACGTGCATGCTGTGACTACCTGTTAGTGGAATTACGTGCCTGTGTTCAATCATGAAAAACATGTAATTTTGTTGGTGGTTCTATAAATAAATAGCTGCTTCCTACCGAATACGGTAGTTACATAAGAAGAATTCTTGTCTTGTACATCTGACTTCAACCCATTATGGCCTGGCTAATGATCTTTCCTTATGACTGAGGGGTTAGCTAAATCAAGTGTAAGATTCTTTTTTGCCACCTCGAAAATGTCTTATCGATGGCTACATTACGGGATCGAGAGCTTTACGGTCCCTACAGAGCACGGAGGCAGTCACAAATCTTGTGACTAGCCCTTGCACCTCGGCCACGATAAGAAAAAACGTGTATCAATTATCGTTACCTAGCAACAGGTAACGGCAGTCTTTACTAATATAATTATAAAGAGGAACTATTTGATTGTCTGTTTGTTTCAAAAAGGACCCGAAGCTATTAGGACGATTTGGAAAAATCTTTTAGCAATAGAATCCTAAATTATCCCTGATGAACATAGGCTATAATATATTTTCAAAAAAGTTGGGGGTCCGTATGAAAATTTTGATAATGTAACCCAACGTCTGAAAAAATGCCAAAAAAATCTTATATCATTGTACGTTGCGGAATTTATTGACAATAGAGGAAAGTGATGTACTACAATTTTATAGAGGACATCATCATCTCAACCTATCACGGCACACTATTGAGCACGGGTCTCTTCTCTGAATGAGAAGATTAAAGCCATAGTCCACCACGCTGGCCATGTGCAGATTGGCAGACTTCAAACACCTTTGAGTTTTGCATATTCCCCGGCATTTAGGTTTCCGCACGATGTTTGCCTTCACCGTTATAGCGAGTGACATTTAAATACTGAAAACGTACATAACTCAGAAAAGTCAAAAGCGCCCTGGGATTCTAACCTGGACCTCCGAGTAGAAGGCCGAATTCTTAACCACTAGGCTATCACCGCTTTTTTTACAGGACATCAAAGTCTACAAATAAGTCCGTGATATCATATATCTAACTATAATATCACAATAACAAATTTTATTAAAATATTTAAAAACACAACCTTTAATTATAGATCCCTAATTACAAAATGCAAAATTCCAGCTACGTAGTGTGAGAAAAAGTGGGTCTAATTTAACTTGGAAGCTGTTCTGTTTGGGAGAACTTTCAAACCAATATGCTACCACTGCATATTTGATTATTGCCTAAGAGCACCAAAAAAGTGCTGGGTTTAACCAAAAGGTTAAAACTCTTCCCATATTTTCCAGCGTTCCTTGCAAACGACGAAGATGGTGGCGCGTGAATCAGAACTTTCTGTACGGTCTAGGACACATGTACAACGATCTCTGTGCTGCCATGTGGTTCTCCTACATGATGCTGTTCTTCCAGGCAGTACTTCACATGAGAGCAGCTGTGTCGGGGGCTATGTTATTATTAGGTATTGTATTTATGACACAATAATTAAAAAAACGAGCAAATGATAAGTTTATCCTTGCCCAATGACATTAATAGCACCAGGGACACCTATAGTAATACCTGGTAAGATCATCGCCCATGAGCATTAATCACACCAAGGACGACACCTATTTATTGTTGGCTAAGCAGGAAGCACTGATACTTGAACTCATTAAGTAATGTAATGTAACTGTAAGCAAACGCCAGGTGTCTAGGTGGTGGAACCTGGTACTGCATCATGATGAGCGGAAAAACACTTATTCGCAGGTATTACACCGATCAGATCTATGAACATACCTTATTATGCAGCCGCCTGAAAACGAAAATAAATCTCACAACCTCCGCTAGCACCTGCACCTGTGAGCATCGAACTCACCACTGGGGGGGGGTAAAGGAAATATCTTGGCCAGCTAAAACTTCAGCGCAAAAGTGAGAGCAGCACATGACATATGCCACGCTTGTGCCACGCTTCAGCGCAAAAGTGAGAGCAGTACTCCACTTAGATGTCTACAATGGGTCTAGAGATTTTTAAGTGGAGAGAGAAATAAATACAAAATTTAATGAGTGGTTTAGAACATTGTCGTGAATAACATGTCAACAAAGGTGACCGAAGAATTCTCGTATTTGGAGGTAGAACTTCACACAAACAAGCTGAATACGGCTGTGTGATTATTGTCAATTAACATAAGTCTGGCCATCATCTTGCTTGAGTCAGCCAGCAAACAATAAAGAAGTTTTATCTGCCACTAAAACTTATAATTTTTTTTTCAGGCCAAGTAGTAGATGCATTAGCAACGCCGATGGTAGGCATTTTAGCAGATAAATACAGCACCAAAAAAGTATGGCACTTAACAGGTATGTATAATTGTATAACTGTATAAATAATTGTATGTATTTATAACACGACGTCATCTGTCTATTACTAAATACCATGCCTAGAGATCGAAATGGCTCAAAATTTTTTGACTGATTTTGAGCCATGTATTTGATTCGTGATGATCGTTACGATCCATGCAACTGGGGCGTAAAAAATATACATGATAAATACATAATTGTAAAATAATAAAATAGTGAAAAGGGTTCCAATCAAATGTAACCATAGCGGATTATAGATACCTCTTGAGAACACATGATTTTAAACTCAAATCATCGTAGACTGTGAACATGATGTTAATTTACAGGTACTCACAATATTATGTTTATTGCGCCGAGATTTCGACCCTAAAGAACTTTTAAGAACTTTATGGGCAACTCTCAGTTGCCACAGTCTCACGATGTTTTCCTTTACCAAAGCAAGTAGCAATTGATTTCGAATAAGCTGATACATACGTGCAGGTTTTGAACTCAAGTCTTGTCTTTCGGGAGTCCAACGTTAAAAGGGCAATATATATTCAGTCAATGAATTCTTGAATTTGCAGGTAGCGTTATTGTAACATGTACCTTCCCTTTGCTGTTCATCCGATGCTGGTCTTGCTGGGTTTCCGACGACGCTGTGTATCAAACCTGGTGGATGCCCTTCTACTACGCGGTTCTCATAGTCTTCTTCCAGATCGGATGGGCTATCGTCCAAATTTCCCACCTGGCTATGATTCCTGTCATAACGGACAACCCAAACACACGTGCCGAGTTGACTTCTATCAGGTAACGATTGGTTTTAACGAATTAATTACCTCTTTAATGAGCATGGGTCTCTTCTCGTAATTGAGGAAGCCTAAGTTGGAATGGAATGAAAAGGAAGAGGCGATTTTCCTGTTTCATAAAGAGTAAAAGTAGGCAAAGTTAAATATCTCGTTGCTCGTGAATGAAAGATGCGTTGAGAGACGGACAGACCGAGCAGTTAGAAATAGAGTAGGTGCTATGGGAAACCTAGCCCAAAGACAAAGTGAGTTAATTATTTCCAACGGTTTTTTTGTATCCTGTTTGATACTGGTTTAAGCTACTTTTAATGGTATTTTCTTTCTTCCTTTTTTGATCTCCACAAATTGTTCGTATTCCCCGCGAGTTGTTCCAGCAGTACAGGAGCAATGAGTATTCTAATAAGTACATATGTTATACACATCTTATGTTTCATTGCAGGTATATGGCATCTGTAATATCAAGTCTTATGGTTTACTTTATAACGTGGACTGTTCTGAGAGCTACCAATTATAGCACATTTATAGGACCAGCTGACGATTACAAATTTCGGGTACGTCTTGATTTAATCTAATTTGCTTTGACCATTTAATTCAATGGTATTCTTCTAGTAGACGCTTTGCTGGTATATATTCTATCAACTACCAAAAAATTCAGTTAAAGCGGGGAGGGAGGTATGGCAGTTATGAGATCAGGAAAGTTATGGACCGTGATTGGTCGAATCAAGTTGCACTATAATATTATTCAGACCTTAAAATTAACCTTAAAATTCCGTGGGGCGTCTTATATTAGATCAATTTGTCTAATGTTTTGTAATTTTAATTTATTTAGTCGATGATTTAATTAAGTTAAATGGCTTTTGAATTGCTAGACCCTGATTGTTTTGTAGTTATTACCTTTCATTAATTTATATTTATTTACTTTAAATAACTCATATTTTTTCAAAATCAAATTGATACAAGTTGACCGAAAAGACAAACTATTTCACTAATTGTTTACAACAATTGTTTTTCAGGATGTATCGCTAATAATATCTGCAATTGGTGTTGTGGCCTTTGTATTGTTTCATATATTTTTTAAACTGAAAGACCAAAGATCAATGGCTGAAGTGGCATCCAATGGAACTGCTGAAGCTAACGAAACCGTACCTTTAAAAGTCACTGCGAAGTCAAAAATTATACACTTCTTAAAAATGCCTCTACTGTACCAAACTAGTATGCTGTAAGTAGAATATAAAATATATTAAATAATTATATTAATATTAGCTTTATTAAAAATACAAACTTTAATTATATAGTAAAGAGCCCTAAAATAGAAGAAAACACAAAATTTCGTAACTATATTATTAACCGTTGAGGAGTTCCTTTGTCTGGAGCCAATCCTGAACGTAGTATCAGGTCATCTTTATAATAAAAATGCATTGTCTTGGGGACGGAAGGTTTATACAATATTGAAACTCCATAGTGTAAGAAGAAGTGGGTCTAATTAAGCTTGCAA
>DWJZ01002682.1:0-18840 GCA_018249125.1 Asbolis capucinus
TTGTTCTGTGTGTCTGGGTGTGTAATAGAAATATCTATTTAAGTATGTATGTAAAAGTATATATGTATGTTTATCAGTTGTCTGATCACCAAAGCAGTTTGGGTTCAAATGGCCGAGTGTGAGTTGTCCAAAGATATTTATTTATTATTTATTTGAAATAAGAGAGAGATATATACATATATATGTACGTTGACTCTCTCAGTCATCATATATGTAAGTATTATGATGTGTTTTTTATACTTAAATTATCATATTTAAGAATTTTATATTATTGATATTTTTTTTCCACCACCACGTCATTAATATGTTGTTTTATTCTTTTATTTACTTTCTTTTATTGCTTTGGCTCGGCAGATGACTCACATGAGTCAAGCTAGTACCTGCAGGTAGCGGTAGATGGTACCTGCGACTTTGTGCATGTAAATATTACGCCATCTGCTGTCAAATTCGAGTACCTACTGTGGCAAAAATAAAATACAATAGAATAGAAACATTCTTTAATGTTTACACAAAATGAATCACATGAATAAAGACACACAGTTGGGCCTACTTATGGCGGCCTAATTGCTAAATAACGATCTCTACCACACAACCTTTAGGTAAGGAGTAAAAAAATATAGGCACGTATCACTGATGCAGGCTTCTTGAAGTACTCCGTTTAATACTTAAACGACACTTGTTCTTTTATTATTCCGGTTACAGCTGTAAAACAAGCCCGCTATCCATGATGGTTGTCGGCCAAGGGTGAAGAAATGTCTTTTAGATCTCCAGCACATTTACACGATGAGATAAGTGCGTTCCTTTCTTGAGAACTAAAATTTTCTATTTACAGACATCTTTTTCTTTAAACACGCTCCACACAGAAATGGAGGACTTTCGAATACCAATTAAGACAGTGAGTTGGTATAGACATTTTAAGGTTATTTACATCACATGTTACGAACAAGATCTCTCCCGTACGAACCTGTAATCAATAGAATGGCTACATCAATAGAATACATATATAATTTTCCTCAAACTATTAGATAGATGATTACAGATAGGCTTTGATGTAGTGCAGCCTGCGGGTGAATCATGGCTCGTAACTGTCTAGCGCACTCGTACTACTACAAACAGACGGGGATCATGTATCGCTGCGGAATACCTGACAGTGTTATAGACAATGTTGGTCTCTTGGGATATCAAAATGTAATGATGCGAGTTCGATTATAATCGAATTAAGAATCGATTACAACTCGAAGTCCACGTCGAAGGTTGGCTGAAGGGACGCTCTGGTATCCGTGAATTCTCGGCAGTAAGGCCTCTGCAATTTGCTGGGCCACCAAACGACAGCAGCAGGAATGAACTGATTACTAACTTGTACTTGTATCTTCTCACATGTTATTTACACATTCTTTGCACACTGCACAAGCAGTGATAGCCTGATGGTATGAACATTGATCTCCCAAATGTCCTCAAGTTTGGAACTCTCCTGGGTTTAAATCCTGCAACGTCCTCTTATTTTCACAGTTCCGTCGTATCAGAAGTTGATTATCACTTGCTTCGGTGAAAGAAACATACACTCATGAGAGTTCTCCATTATTGTCTAAGGTGCGAGAAGTCCCCAAATCCGCAATTGTCTAGCGTGGTGGACCATGGCCTGCACCCCTCACATTGTAATACCCTAGCCCAGTACTAGGACAATTATGGGATGCAATGCAACTTAAATATGCAACTAAACTGCCTAACTGAATTTTACGTGTTGCGCGTCCGACTTTCGATTTTCCGATAAGAATAAGACCGTGCATAGACTAATTAAGCATTACTAATTAGCACAGAGTAATTGCACATGATATTGAACTGAGATTAAATGTATAAGTAGATACAGACTAATAATTAGTTTGACTAAATTTATATTCCACGTGATTTTGCGTGAAAAATGATCACGTTTTCCTTAATAATACACCTTTTTAAGTTCATGTGATGCAGATGAGTGTAATGAAATTTTGGCGAAATGCGATTTTGTACATTTATGTAAATTGGGTAACAATGCGATACAATTCGTAATTTGGTAAAAGTAGGTTCGTACATGTAAAAATACAAAATTACATTGGACATATGAACTACGCGGCGCGGGATAGTTAATTTATTGAACAGTATATCTCAATATCCTAGGATGATCTGATTTCTTATTACCTATACTATCCAGATCAAAATAAAATGTGTTTCCGATCTAGAAAGTTTAAATTACTACGACTTTATCTATTATAATCCACCCACACGAATTTAACCGTTAAACAAAGGAACTGAGAGGTTATTTTGACGTGCAGCATCGGAACTGTCTCATGTAACGCACGTGCGTATCCCAGGGGAGGGTTAGGATCTTCATTAAACGAAGTGGGGGAGGGTGGATTGGCAAGTTTCGTTCTGGCAACATCACTTCACCTAGTTTACGTATCGCTCAAAATGTTGGACGAATTTGCCGGTATTGAAATTTGTGGCAAGGAATTGTAGACCTTACCGCAATGGGGTAGAGATGTTAGGTTGAACTGTAGGGTGAAATGGTACGGTTGCGGTGAATTTGGGCTCTAGTCAGGGTTTCTTAACCTGGGGTCCGCGGGATTCTAATGCAGTCAGTGGGTTAGTGAAGACAATGAAATTGCAGTTTTTGATGACAGTCTAAGTTAACATTTATTTATGTATACACTTAATGACGTCAATATTATTTTAAATCTACCACGTTTTGGAAAGGTGCGATATTGAGGAGAAGAAAGTGCGATATAAAATCCTTAGCACATCTAATCTCAGATAACGATTTTATTATATTTTAATTCTGTTAATATCATGTCACAAAATTTATTTAATGTTTTATTTATTATTATCCTATACACTGAGACGAGAATTATGTTAATTTCATCTAGTATTACAAGTTTTTTTCGATAACATACACTTGCAAAAGATCCGATGTGTTGTGGTCCGTGATAAACAAAGGTTGAGAGCCCCGGAGATGGAGGAATGAACCGCTTTTCCGTTCCCTATTGTTCATTTACAAATTCGATCGTTTCGGGTGATGGATTACATTGAATTAGGTAGGCACAGTGTAAAAACAGATATGCTTTTTTCATTTCGCAGCTTGATATGACATGACCATAAAGAAAGACTGTACTTTCTTCAATGCATTGTAATACAGAATATATAACAAACATGTATTGCTTTAATACAAACTGATCACATCACAATCGGTTCAGTACCGTATAAGTGCCCGTATTTATATCTTGTTTCTCCTCGTCCTGAATGATCGGTACCGCGATGGAGTGGAGCAAGTTGCCGTCTCGGTACTCCTAGTTAATTATAACGTTACTTCTTCAAGTCAAGAGTTTAGGCTTTTATTAGGTTATATTAAGCAACTTATAAGGCTTGATTTTTAGGTTCCTTAGCTCTCAAAGTCTCTGACTTCCAATTTTCATTGTTTTTGATAATGTGGTTTTCTCGTTTATATATTCAATGTTACTTGTAAGCTCCATGACCCTTACTTCGAAAAAACAATAATCAAGTAAAATATTTTCTATCTGTTTATTCTACGAGATAGTATATACAATAAAATAACCTTAAAAAAATACTTTCCATAATTGGTAGGTATAGTTTAAAAGTTTATCCATTAAAGTGATAATTCCAAAAAAACAAGCCTGTGCTTTTTAATGTGAATGAAAACAAAAAAAAATAATAGTAAAAAAAAAAATAAAAAACTTAATAATACATTCTGTTGTTAATATAATAGAAGATCAAAAATACTATTAGGTCCTTTATCAAATCAATATCAAGAACAAAAATATGTTCAATATCAGTATAGAGTTTCTTTTCTCGTTGCTAAAATATGCCTGACCTATTTAGGTTTAATGGGCCGGCCTCCGTAAAGACCTAGCCCCCGCAGAGCCTAGCAAAATTTGAGATCAGAATATCCAATATCTTTGCTGAAAATAGATGTCTCCGAAAGATAAAGTCATGGAGTCTCTGGCTTACTTTAAAAAAATCATGTAGTCTATAACTTGCTTATAAAAAATTAGAAAATAATTCAATTAATACTGAGAATAAGACTAAACTGATTGTACCTTCCCGAATCAATAATATTGGTGGTTCGTACATGAGTTGATGGAATATGTTCTAAATTTAAATCACATGTCAAAAGTATAATTATGATGTGCATGATGACAATTTAAAAAATAAAAATGGCCGACTAATCCTTAGAGGTTGACATCGCTGACAAATTTTTATAAATAAGAAAGTAAACAATATTTATTAAAAATATTTAAAAAACAAGCTTTAATTATGAAGCCCATATAGATACGAACAAATATATAAAATTTCATAAGTGTATTGTTAACGAGGAGATAATGAGGAGTTAACTTATCTGGAGCCAATCCTACGTAGTATCAGGTCATGCAGGTCTCAAAAGGTTTATGTAAAATTGCAGCTCCATAGTTTAAAAGAAAGTGGGTCTTATTAAGCTTACAAGATTTAATTCGTAACAAACTAACATACAAATATACTGATATGTTAATAACAAACACACACTGCAAGTTGTAAAATATGCACAGCGCTCTCCGGGTGTAGGGGTAACTAGCTCTAAGACTACTGCTAGTAACAACTAATACCTAATATTACTAGTACCACTAATTACTATTAGTCCCGGTGGTGGCCTTAGAAGAAGCCCCAAGAAACCCCTTTAAGTATGTGCTATGTATCTATACAATGCTGTATAGTTTAATCTATCTCAAGTTCTATTGTATCTCTGTATAAAGTTTCATCAAAATCGGTTCAGCATTTTAGGTGTGAAAAGGTATCAGACACAGTTACATTCATATTTATAATATTAGTAAGGAATTTACTTTCCTTGAAACTTCAGGTGGGCTGGCTAATTTGATTGCTTGATTCTTATTGGAATAAGTCCTTCCATAAACTGAGTTAATGAAGCTTCTACCATGTGGATCACTATATCGGGAGAAGCAATGCTTATAATAAACTTTACTGCGCAATATTCCTCCAATACGACGTCATTTATTTCTATTCAGCCTTCTATATAACTGTATCTATTTTATTCAGGGCTCGCAAATTTGTTTATGTTGATTAATTTAGTTACGATAATTTTCTAATATTTTTTTATATTGTTTTATAACCAATTTTCATCGAAACATTTAAAGTAAGCCATATGGCTTCAAACCATCGATGGTTCACTACTGAGCACGGGTCTCTCCTTTTACTGAAGAGGCCTAGAGCATATTCCACCCTCTGCACCAATGTGGACTGGTGGAGGGGCTACTGGCGAGGTAAGTGTCGGAAGTCGTTATGCGGACCGTAGGCCTCCTCTGACATTGCTTGACGATTGCTATCATACGACAATAACCGGTACCGACGGCTTTATGTGGCCTACGAAGCACGGAAGCGTTCATGAAATATTTGCCACCAGCGGTCACCCATCTTCCTTACGATGACCCCCGCTGTTGTTTAACTTTCTCGATCGGTTACAATCGAACCAAGCCGCTGGGCTGTGAACGTTAATATACTCGTACTAACATACATTGTAACTATAAATCTCTCTATAGTAACACTTACTAGTGATGTGATCTATCGCGCCCATAGTGTGGTGTTGTGGAATCATTTCTACTAAAAAAATATTGATTATGTAGGTGTTGATGTCACCCATAGCAGAACAAAATGCACCTATTACTAGGTGTTTACTGGTGTTTTATATCAAGAGACATATATATATATATATATACATATATATAGTTATAATATATATTTGTATTACTTAATTACATTGATAATGCACTGCAATATACTTAAATGTATTTTTTTATATATATAAGGTGTGTGGGCGTGCAAACGAGACACATCATTCCGTACATACATATGTATATATACCGATCCATTCTTAAGGAAACAGAAAGAATAATATTAAAATCCCTTTTTTATAACTACGATGTTAAATTTAACGTTTACTCTCTTACTCCGTTTAAACGACTTCTCTTAAGCGCGTTTAACTTGCGCAAAGTTAAACATTTTTCGGTTCAGCGATTTTAAGGAAAAAAGGGTGTTGACTCAACTAAAATTTCGTCCTTTCTATAAAATTTTAGTGCTATATAATACTGGATAGGTAAAAATACAAATAGACAGAGCAAATACAAACCTTTTTTAACTTACAACATAATGCCATGGACTTTGCCTTTGAATAACAGATTTGTGCCATTGCGAACCTAAGGCTGTGTAGTTACCATAATTACTCGGCACTTGATAAAGTTACCTACCTTCTATCTAAATCAACAATAACTACTTTACTAGCAGTATATTGCTGAAGTAACCGGAATCAATAACGACATCAAATGACCCCAGATACACCAACAACATACCGCTGCAGGACCGGAGATAGAAGAAGATTGCGACGGATGATTAAAACGATGGTGAAAAAAAGAGAATTGTCTTTCGAGCTCTCGACTCATTTGGAGCCTGATTCAAGCAAAGGGATCCATCCATCCATGGATTCAAAGAATGGAAATGCAGCGGTCATCCATCCCCCTTCAGTGCCCATTTGTTTAATAATTATTCTTATGTTATTAATTCGGTTAATAAATTAGTGTAAGCAAGTCACTGAGCTATGAATGCTAAAAATCTAAATTGGTAGAATTATTTAGGGCAATTACACACGGTCTATTTGAAATGGTCTGACGCCACGCACCACATCAATGCTTTTCGTTGTCGTCTCTGATCTTTAGATAGAAAGATAACGAGATTTTGATTACATGCAGATTCGAACTAATCAAATATGATAAAGTACAACAAAATTTGTAATCAGAATTCTTTTTGAATGTGGGAAGATGTATGAGGAATTGACGAGTAATAAAAAGTAAAGTAAATAGTATAGAAAAATCTTTCTTAACCATCGAACAATGTACATTTATAATAAATTTCAGTCGTTCTGTTATTACAGGCACAAATTATACAAACCATTAAGAGTAGTTTTCGTTTTGTATGTCTGTTTATCTGCAAAGGAAGTACAGCTCTATGTATTTTTCCCGAGAGCCTTGGGCTTTTTGTAACATTAAAAACCTCGCTAAAATTTTTAACATAAATGGGAGCACTGCCAAATTTTTACGGTTATATTTAAAAGGATTATAATGACGTCATGATGACGTCCGGTGGCTATGCCACTTGCCCACTTCTGGTCTAATGAAGGTGACTTTTTTGTAACTACCTTTTTCCCGTGACTGCGCCCACGTGAAACATTTGATAATGAGTGTTAATAGTAATAATAAGATGTAAATTTAAAAAACCTAGCATTTTTTATTTTTTATCGAATGCCTAATTATATGGTTCATATTTGTCGATAACGAATTTCCATAGCTTCAAGCCTATTTTCACTTTATTTCGGGCCAAAAAGGAAGAAAAAACCACTTTACGAGCAAGTATGTTCAAATTACTTTATTGAATTGGTGCACGATGTTAAGTTAAGAAAAGTTGTAGAAAGATAGTTGAAGATGTGTTAGAAAATACGTATTTTAAACTATTTCAAAAAGGTAGAGGATAATAAGGTGATGAAAATATACAAAATAAATTCACGGCTATTCCATAAACAAAGCTATGGAGTGGACCAAAGAATTGTTGAATAACACCCGAACAATAACAGTCTCAGTGCAGTGGGATGGAGTAGCCGAACGAATTCAGTTATTTATATTTTTCAAATGTATCTCCATCTCCTACCATATGGGCTTAGAAAATATATGTGAGTGAAAAGTTTAGCAAGAATCCACCTCTATTTCAAGCTCGCTTTAAAAGCTCAGGGAAAACTTTAAGACCCACGCAGTATATTGAAAGGATACACGTGTGGAATTTTATATGGCATGGCATCGTGATGCGCTTATAGCTCGGTGGAAAGTTACCTACGTGCTGTCAACTTCTTAGTCTATACCAATTTCGGTTCAGTTCAGTTCAGACAGCATTTTCGCAATGTATATCAGGATGGATGTATTGCCATTGATTTATTGGATAGCCAACTAGCTTGTAATACTGATTCTTTTCCTGATGCTTGTTGGTCTAAATCTTTATTAAGATTCCAGGCAATTTTGAAGAGTAATTTTAATATGGTTAAAGTTGATAATCATTTGATATCTCTACCCCCATAAAACTACGGTATACCGTATCTATAGTCATAGTGAGTTTTTAATACGTACACAGATTACGTTAACGCTCGACATCGATCCCACCCCATGGTAAGTGGTAATGTTGTGGTGTTGGGCAATAACTTATTAAATGCCTATTCTCTTCTCTCGAAGTTGTCTAAGTAAATTAAATTTAAAAGTGTGTACGGAGCAAAGTGAAGTGTGTGAAGAAGTTCTGAGCAAAAGCTTGCGGAGTCAGTAACAAGCTCGCGTTTACTGTATCGCCGCTGTATCTAACCACTTCTCCACATTTGTCGCCGCTACAAAGCTTTTCTGATCTAACTAAGGATTGGTGTACAATGAGAGCAAGATTATTATGTTTGGCGAAAATCAATTGTCCATGCTAACAAGCAGTTATGAGTAAGTTCTTGCGCACGGTTTTGCAAATTGATTTCGACCAGTCTGTTCTGTCAATAATGACATAGCACGCTGCCCCTTCAATTTGATAATGAAATTTGGTACCACGCGCCCAAATATAATATAAAATCCATGATATGAAACACGTAGACCCATGTTGCTCTTGCCTTTGCATTAGATTCGAAAAACCGTCCGTCCAAAGTTAATATCTGAACTGACATCAATTTCGTGTTATTTACAATATCCCCACATACCTTAGCCACAACAAAGCGAAGCTCGTTTCCTAGAACTCCCTAGTAAATAAATAACTTGAACAGAATAATATATCTCAGTTCAGTAACTCTCAGTGTGTCACCAAGTCAATAAAAGTCACGCATTGGTACAAATCCGGCCATTCACAAAGATTACCTTCTTCAGAGTGTACTGAATTCAATTATCTCATAAACTTTCCCCTTCTATACTTCCATATCAGTTTATTTTTTTTTACTTTATTTATTTATATCGAGCAACTAAGACCCATAAAGAAAAATACATTCAATATAAAAATATTATAAACTAATACATATGTAACAAATATTAAAATGATATATCTATGAACTTATTATTACCGAATAGTTCGCTTACAATAATAGTTATTCTTGTATTAATATTATTGTAGCGAAGAATTAACTTATAATGTGTAAAAAAAACTATAGTGAATTAATTATCAATGAAAACAGATAATTATTTAGTTTTATCTAATACTCACTTGTGCTGTTTTTGTGTATTTATTTTCAAGAATAAAATAAATAAGATTGTTTTAGAAACCCTTTTATATTAACATATTTTTATTTATTTATTTACTTACTAAAATGTGGTTACATATAAGAGAATTTAGAAACTAAAAACCTACATTTGGCATTACGTAGGCATGACAATCTTTAGAACAACAATTATTCATCTGTAGAAATATATAGTGTAGGCAGGTAGGTGTAGTGGTACGAGCAATGATAAAATTAACTCCGAGCGTGTGTATCTGTATATGCGAAGTATATAATAGACTACATATACATAACAAAAATGTGGGCAGGAGGTGCCCACATATCCAATTCAATAATTGTATGCGTGGTTATTCGTGGGAAATTCTATTTTCAGTACGGTAGTTTCACTTTTTTTACATTTCAAAATTATTATTGCTTTTTATAATAAAAAAATATTACAACTACAACACGTACTCACATTTTAATGTTTTTCGGTGTAAATGTCACGTCTACTCATAATTGTACAATTTTCTGTGTAAATAAAAACAAAAATCATTCTCTCAGTGTAATATCAGCTCGGTAAAATCCAACGCGTTGCTACAAATCCGACCATTCGCAAGAATTACCTCCCCCGCAGCAATCATTTCAATTATCTCGTGTAGAACTTTTCGTGGCGTTTTTGTATCACTGTATAGAATTTTATCGCGCTTGTGCTATATGATGGGCAATTATTGCTTTGAATAAAAAAATATTATTTTAGAACTTGGTTTCTTTTATCCTACTAATATCATAAACGTGAAAATTTGTAGGATTGGGTGGATGTATAGATGTTTGTGACTCTTTCACGAAACAACTACTTGACGGATTTGGATGAAAATTTACAGTAATCTAGGTTATTATAAGAATAATGTATAGGCTACAATTTGTAATAATTTTATATAATTTTGGTTATATACATGTCAATTAAGTCGGAAAAAAATGGGCGCTCTGAGAGCTACGAGTATTTTGGCGTACGCTACCTAAATCATTGGAGTTACACAAAGATGATGTACCATAGGATTGTTTGTCTCGAGTAGCTCTAAACAAAAGTCTGCGACAGCATATATTTATTTACCTTTAATGTATAAGCCGCTATGGCCAAAATTGTGAACTAGAAAATTTAATTAAATCGGACACTATTTTATAATACCCATTTTGTTAAGTAGGAATATTTATAGGAACGGACCGGAATAAAATTATGAACATGACGTGAGCGAAGCCGCGGGCGGAACCCTAGTATTTAATAAGTTAGCGCTTGAATACGAAACCAACTGATGTTCTATGGTTTTCCCTTCTAATAGTGTGATACAGTGGAAGATTTAAAAAAAAGTTCACCTTCAATATGCCTATTACGAGTATGTATGTGAACAAAAGATTGTTTCTTTTATTTGTAGAAAGTATATTCTTTGTGAAGTATATTCTTAATACCCAAACAGAGCCTGATATTATGACTATTAATATTTTTTTTATACCTGTTAATTTTATTTTTTCTTTATTTTTTATGTTACATTATATATTTATTGGTCGTGTTGCACTATGTGCGAATAAATGATCATAATTATTTCTTTAAGAATTCTTGTACACCTTCCACGTCCCTGACAAGGGATATAGACTAGATATTGTTACAGCAATGTTGGGATAGGAAAAGAGTAAAGCCGGTTGGAGAAGTAGGTCTCTTTATTTAATAATTCCAAAGGAATCCACTGATAGCTCTACCACTAGCTCTGACAGCTTGCGTGGAAATGCGTTACCAGTTGAATCTACGCGACAATATAATATATACATATAACACTCATCACCCGTGAAATATTCATCATCACTCCTTATCCCAATTTTATTTGTGGTTGGCGCACCCATTCTTTTCGCCCAAAACTTCACATAAAGCCAATCCTGGAAATCGATCCCTGTTACTTCACAAACAGGCACCCACAAAGCCATATGTACAATATAAAAATGTCAAGCCCCTTATTATATCAGTGTAGCGATGACAACTCATTAAAACCCTGACAGTAACAACTCTCAAAATGTCATTAAAAAGGAAACGTGCTTTGAAATAAGGTCACGCCAAAAATAATTAACAAGCGTGAACTGCTCGCGGCAAGCTGATGACACCAATACCAAAACGCAAATTTAATGCTGGAGCATACACACGTACTGATTATCCACACTAATAATAAAGAGAGAAGGTTTGTATGTTTGTAACGTATAAACTTAAAAAGTACTGATCTCATATCAAAAATTCTTTCACCATTAGAATGCTACATTATCACTGAGTGTCGTAGGTAATATAAATATCTAGAAAAAATAGGGATCTTTACTAAAACTTCAATTATTTAACCCAAGGAGTAATAAAAGTGCTGTAAAATGTCTTTGATAACGTTGCAGAAACGATTGAGGATAGATCAGAAGAATGTTCTGTAAAACAAAAAAAGTCCACCCGAGCGAAGCCGGAGCGGGCCGCTGTTTCATAATAGAGAACGGTGCTACCTCTTGAATTCCTGATTTTTCTTAAAAAATACGACAAATCCATACTAATATTATAAATGTGGAAGTTAGCGAAGATGTTTGGATATGTCGTTCTTTAACCTTTAAACGATATAATTCCACGTGGATGAAGGCGGAGACACAGTTATTTTAAGCATATGTATTCTTGCGTTTCTAGAATTCCTTTGCGTTGCCGAAAGACCCTTACCGCTAGAAGTCTGTAATTATAGTGAAAGAATAAAATTTTATAAGATTTAGATGGAAAACAACTCATTAACTTCCCCCTAACTTTCTCTCTTCATGGCCCTCCACAGTCAACACCACATTTCATTCATGAATACAGTATAAACAATACCTTCGTCAACGAGGAACTTTCATCCCCTATTTCAACACCTTTTCGCGAAAAAATGTAGCCTGTGTAATTCCACAAGTTCTACTCTACCTCTGTACCAAGTTAAACGACCGCATCCCTGTTGCTTTTCGATACTGTTCAAAGTGTTATCTTCTCAGTGTTATATTTCAAAGTGTTGTATTCCTCTTAATCGAATTAGCTACCAAACGAATCGTCACGTTCTGGCTGGGTAACAGTACTTCTTTATTTTCTGATAATATAATTCATCAGACATCTGGATGGCAACCCATTATTGTCCGCTATTGGGCTCCGGTCATTCATAATATGAGGGATATAAGTCCGTCACGCTGGCCAAGTGAACAAGAATAAGAAACATTTATTTTATCAAATAACCTCTGCAAACATTATTTATTATGGCATTTAAGAATAAAACTTTTCACTTATTCTGCAATATCAGAGGTGTCGATGATGCAAACGGGTCGTACTCAGATAATGGCGTGGTGTTACCCACAGCCTTTAATTTTCCGTATGGTCGTGAGTCGCGTGTACCCTCTAAGCGATCCGACTCAATCATTGCATGTAAACAAAATGTCTTTCTGCAATTTCGAATTATGACGATATGTATATTTAATAAGATACACTTATAGAATACAACACAGAAGTGCGAATTAGGCCAAATATGCGCGTTGTTTCTAATTGGTGTTCATCATGTGACTTACGTCTCGTTTGTCGTCTATTTACATAAAACGATTCGTACTTACCTTAAAATTTTTCAACAGCATCCCTTAGCCTGGGCCCCATACATTCGATCCATGTTTTAAGCTTATAACAAACATCGTCATAGCTTATAACTGTTCCATTGCTGGGAGCAGGATTCCTCTCATAATATGTACGGTACAAGTCTTAGTTCATCACGCCAAAGTATATAGTCCAAAGCAGATTGAGAAAGTTATAGGGTAAGTAGGTAGCAGGTTAGTAGGTAGTTGTTAATTGTACAGGTTTCCTCATTATATTCTCCTTCCCAGTAGCAAATAATAATTGATTTTAGGCACATAAATTTTGAAATAAGGTTGCGGACAAGACCAGCGACGTAACCATAGAGTGGAATATATGGCAAAATGCTACGGGCCTCCGGAATGACGGAGCTGCTGCTCAAGATAAATAACCACACATTTTGAACAAAATTAAGTAAAAAACAAAAATTATACTTAACATTCATTTAAGTGTCATATTTATACATCTTACCAAATACTATAATTATACAAATTAGTTAGCATTTACCTATTATTGTGTTATAAATAAATTAAAAATTTATTATATGCTTTTGAAATATTTAATTCTGTTTGGAAATCGCCTGAAAAAATAAATTTATGAAAAATCGTCAATTTTTTTTTTTCGGGGCCCCATCCACTAAATTGCCACGTGCCTCAGATGGTTAAGTTACGCCACCGAACTGAATAAGTAAGCATTAGTAAGCAACATTTGTTCGTTAAGTTCGTGTGACCTTCCCTTACCACTAGAACCCATTGAATCTTATAAACTTCAAGGGTTCTATCATCTAATACTACTTAAGTTTTGAACTTTTGACTTAAAGTCCAAGAACTAACGACAAAAGTTTGTGAGAGCCGTATCTTGTAAAATACGGTAGAATTTAATTTCAAAACTATGTCCATTTAAATAAGTATTACAAGAACTATTTTCAAACCTGCACTGAAAACTTAGAACAATGTTATGAACATTAATTAATTTAACATGATTTTCATAATGAAACATATGTACGTATTGGTAATTTAGAATTTTTGTTATCGCTTATATGTATATTAATAATATTCTAAGTAATTATTGAACCAGTAAGTTTTAAATTAATTTTAATGATTGATTAGTGCCATCCATTGATGACAATTGAATACTCACAGTAATATCTTCAAATTTAATTAACCCGATTTCAAATTCAAAATTTAATTATAAATTAATTATTATGGGCCAATATTTATGGCATAACGTGGAGATTACATTAAAATTGTATCATAGTTTTCTATTCATATCCTACTATTTCAATAAAAATAGCTATATTTATTTTTCTACCTATTTTCCCACCTACAGATGTATTTATTCAACTAACATTATTTTATTTAAATAAACCTACCTTTATGCTAGTAACAATTAAAAATTCTAATTTGGAAAAAACACTGCTTTGCATAACCTATGTACTAATAAATCTTTTATAAAACTTACTTGATATAATATTTAGTAATAAAAACTAATAATGTAAATTTTAATAATGCCAATGTAAATTTAATAATATAAATGTATATTAATTTTTATTATTTCGTAATGTTCACTAGAAATAAATAAAGCCGAAATTGAAATTTAACATCAGTTTAGTAATAAATTGTAACGTTCTATCGTGACTTAAACTTTTTAAAAGTCAGTAGATAAAAATTGACGGAACTTACAAATTGTAATTGTAACATCCCTGTATCAAATTCATTAAGTCACCCAGCGTAATATTGATAGTTGAATCCGGTTTAAATTGAATAAGTGAAATGAAGAAGACGGGCTATTATTCTCGCCTCTCTTATCCTATATCGTTAAACATTCTTATATTAGTTAAAAGTGTCAATGAATACTTAGGATATTAGACAACTTAACATCGCCTGTATTTGCGCCATTGTATATATTTTTCAAACGAAATCATTTAAACAAAAAAAATAGGTTATGGCTTTAAACTTCCAAACATTTCGATACGCCTATTTTGTTACTTTATAAAACCTAATCACGACATAATAGTGTAAAAGTCAACAAGTAAAGTATTAAGAAGTAAATATTCATTAATGTTTATGTATATTGTTTCCAGTTGTTAAAACAGAACAGACTCGTAAATCTCCATTTTATTCCTGTTCTTTGATTGTTATTATAATGTTGTTACGAGAAAAATACACGACAGCCTTAAATTCCAATAAGTTTGCCAATTCTACCGAGGTCTCTTCTAAATCGTTTGTAGAAAGATAATATAACTTGTAAGATAAGTGAAAATAAAACGACGGAATACTTCGTAATGTGACTGGTTTATTTTCTTTTACATTATTCGCTTTTAAATCAAATTTTAGATTAGAAGCTATCGTTGGCTTTTTCTAAGTGAAGAGCTTTATACATTCAAGTTCGATTACAAAGAGAGAGAAAATAAGACAAAAGGGTCAGTCTTATGTTTGGGAAGTTTGTATAGGAATAAACGATATTTACAAAAGTTGGGAAGACTTATGCGTAGACACAAAAGAACGTTTAGGAAATAAACAGGACGAGACTAAACACGATCTCACGTCAACATCCCAACATACGAATAACAAGTTGACCTTATCTTAGTATCGTACAATCTTCAATATTGATAACAACCTTACGTATTTAAATCTCACAGGATGTCACACATCACTCACACGATGCACTCACTATTTACAATTCAAAACTGTAATCACGTTGAAATTATCATAATTATAATAATTGGGAAATAGTCTAATTGACTGCAAAGTTTTATGGTACCAAATCACCTCAGGTTTGAAGCATCCAGTACCAACGGCCTCGGCTAAAGGGAGACAAATTCCGGTGGCGGAGGAGGTAGTGTAAGCACTGGGGTCTCTGACGCTTCAACATTTTCTGAGTTTGCACCAGGTAACGACCAGGTAGAACTTCCTGTGGCTGTCACTCGTGGACCCATATTGTCATACGCAGGGGCGTTACAGCACGTTCGACTTCGTCGTGGCAGAGTTGCTCCACCGCTCAATAAATCAGGATACTTAGCAGGTTCACCCCTACCAGATACTTGGACCGATATGAAAATATTGCCATAAGGAACTGGCACTGCGAATTCAGCTGGTGGTGGAGGAAAGGCTCCCGGGGTACCCTCAATAGTTATATGGACTGGATCGAAGCCACATCCTCGTGATTGATCATCGATGGACATGGAACGTTCCGTCAATTCAAAATCACAGGAAGAAGCCATATCAGCTATTGATCTATCACAACTGACGACCACAGAGGCATCTATAAGCCGCTTCTCCTGATCTGTGAAACTTCTACTAGGTGGAACGGTTCTTCTTCTTAAATGCCAGCAGGCGACAGCAGCTAAAAACCCTAATGTAGCTAGTACACCTAATGCCCCAAATACAACGCCCAACAGTTGGGGTATTCCTGGAGCCGTTCGAGCTGTTGCGGTCTGAGATCTTGGCAAGACTAAACTTATTACAGCTCTGGCTTCTCCTGCAGAGCTTTTGGCTATACAAGTCCACTCACCAGCTGCACTTGAAGTAACATTTAACAGGGTAACGTTTACCCATCTAACACTACCAGGTACTCTTTCTTCTGAATCATCATTTTCAATCGTAGTATCTGTTTCTTCCATTTCACAATCAACTGTGCTATTGTGAATTTCTACACCTTCGTATAACCATGTTACTTGAGGCTTCGGCATTCCATGTACCCAGCACCCGAATGACGCTGGTAATCCTACTTCTGCTCTCACAACCAACGTACTCGACCTTATTTCTGGAGCACATGCCATACTTTCACTGGGCACATTACGCCATTTGTTCCCAGAATGCGTCGATGGCTCGACGCAAAATAAGTCTTCGGTACCTAACTTGCTTTCCAAAAACCAATCTTTAAACTCACGAAGACGACAGTCACATCGCCATGGATTACCAGATAATGACATCGCTTTCAACGCCGGTAAAGAAAAAGTTATCAAACGAAGGAATGTAAGCTGGTTTCTACGTAAGTCTATAGTCTCCAAAGATTTCAAATTTCTTAAAGCGTTTGTATGTATCTTCCTTAATCTGCAGCCGTCCAATAGGAGCATCCGCAGATGTGGAAGTGGCGGGAACTGGTCAGCGACTAAAGTCGTTAGTGGATTGTTACTAAATACTACTAATCGTAATCTTTCGTTGCCCCTGAAAATATCTCTTGGCAAGACTGCTAAATCGTTGTCAGCTAAATCCACTTCAATCAAAATTCTTAATTCTAGGAACGCATCTGGATGTATCGATCTCAATTTGGTCGCCCTAAGATTCAACCGCTGCAAGTTGAGCAGTCCGATGTTGGAGAATACTTCTTGCGGCAAGTTTCTCAGCGGATTGTCATGAAGATCGAGGACTTGGATGTCGGATGAGAGAGATGGTGGGCGTCGGAGGTCGCTGGAAGCACAAGTGGCGGTTTTCTTTCCCGAGGACCACTTGCATCGACAGGTCGCGATGTGGGCGCAGTCGAGCCAATCGCTGGCAGTCCTCGCCGTGCACGTCGTGAATATTACTATCCAATACCACCTGGCCCACGACACGCGCATACTCATCTCATTGCGGCTTTGTGTTTACATCGGCCGACTGCCTGGAACAATAGAGGAAACGTTTATTATAACAAATTTAATTATTATACGACGCGGGGTTCCGTCAGAATTGGTTTGATAAATTCTATCTAATCTACTTAGACGTCTGAATCGAGAGATTAATTGCTGCAAGAGGTCAAGATTTATTGGGCACTTCCATCGATTATTTTGACAATTAGAGACCGTGGAGTTATTGTAGCCCATTATGAAGACTTTAATTAAAGCTTCAAAATGTAAGAAGCTCTATTCATCTTGGAGATCTTGCTGTCCACCCCTGCGCATGGTGCATTATAAATTAGTACATATACAAAGAGCTAGGCTATGGCGAATGGTCTTTGCGATTAGTGTCCGTTGGACTCTGTACCACGCAGTTGTAATACTAAAGTACTATGGAAGAAAACGTTATGGAAGGGTGGTTAAAAATTACTTAAAGTCACTAATTGCTTCACTTTTATTTATCGATGGGTGAAAGTATAATAATGCATATAAATAAATTAATTAATATCTTTGGACAACTCACACACGGTCATCTGACCCCAAGCTAAACATTAGCTTTTACTATGGTGATCAAACAACTGATAAACATACACATATACTTTTAAATACATACTTATGTAGATATTCACACCCAGGCACACAGAACATACATTCCTGCTCATCACAGAAAAGTTTGAGCTGGGTGGGAATCGAACTACGACCTTCGGTGTAGTAGTCAGGTTCACTACTCACTAGACCAATCGGCCTGTCATATAGTTTACCACACTGTTAAATATTCAATCATATCAGCCTAAAAATGAACGAGAAACTTCACTGTGGTCCTGTGGTAATAAACGTTAAAATGGCAAAAGAAATACCTCCGTAACACGAATATTATAAAAATGAACGATTTTATAATAATATTCACGTTTCATCAAACATCAACAGCTTTTAAATGTCAGTTGTTTGGTAAAACAAATTAAATATTTATTATTAAAATATTTGCAGCTATTAGCAGTATAACGTCATGGAAATTGTTAGTTCAGTTAACAGCTTCTAATTAAATTAGCTTTCCAGTACACTAGACCTGTGTATGACCGGAACGAACATGGCTGCCATGACCTGCTTGCTATTTCAGTATCATGAGCGACCAATTAATTTAATCACTTGCTTGTATATGAATTGTGAACTTTACATTAGTTTTCGCCTAGGTCTTCACAAAACAAAATTTCCGACTCGGCTCATCGTGGACTGTGTAAATAAATTATAAATACATAAATATCTTTGGACGACTCACACACGTCCATCTGACCCCAAACTAATCAT
>DWJZ01002683.1:0-18840 GCA_018249125.1 Asbolis capucinus
AACTGAGGTTAAATATACATCAATAGTTCAATCCTAAGATAGACACTAGATGGTATTATATTGACTGGCCTGTTGGTCTAGTGGTTAGTGAACCTGACTGCTAAGCCGGAGGTCCATTCGATTTCCACCCAGACATACTTTTCTGTGATAAGCAGGAATGTTTGTTCTGTATATAGGTGTAATAAAATCATCAATTATACATGCGAAAGTTTGTGAGGATATGGATGGATTTATGGATGGATGGATGGATGGAAGGATGGAAGGATGCTTGTTACTCCTAGTAAAAAGTAGTGAATGGATTTGAAATGAAATTAAATTTGGCGCATAGCTAGCTATAAGTAAAAGTTTATTTTTTATCAACATATGAAATCACATGTGAAACCACGCGGGCGAAATCACATATGAAACCTTGTTTTCTTATAGGTAAGTAAGTATGTAGGCGTTTGTTTTCCTAAAAGAAACAAAGACAATTACATTTTGTTTACACATTTAATCGTTGCTCAACAACACCCTAAAACAGGAGGTAGCTGACGATCCATTAACTGCCAACCTTAGAGATGTAACTCGAAAACAACGCATCTTACACCGCCTTCATTAGAACTACCGTTTACACGCCACAGGCAACACAGATAGGTACGTGAAACTATTGCTCAACATCACGCAAAATTCATCTTAAAAAACTACGGAAAAAAGACCAAAATTGCTTCAATAACTTTGACACTTTTCACATCCCTGTGTTGCCCTCTGCACGACAGACGAAGAATAATGGAATACAAAACACGGGCGACTACCGGGCATTACGCCTAATTCATTAATTTTACACTTTTGAAACCAACTCAAAATGAACCTTATTGCTTAATTCGCTAAGTGCTTTTTTAAATGCACGGTGCTATTAACTAAATTTGCGCAAGACTCCGGCTGTGTGCGTGGAGGGGTTGTCATAGAAACTGTAACACCATGCGCGCGCATCATTCACACACACACCCTAACAAATCTCCCCTTACTGTGTGAGCGAAACGGGAGACGTACAATCGCGGTTAAAATCGTTTTCGATGCGGAATTTATTTCCGCATTCCACATCAGAGTTGAGTCTATTTCAGGCGGGCGGTTCTAATTCAATCCCGTATCGACGCAGCAACGTTCCATATCGAATGTTGCGTTTAATTATTATTTAATTCGTAGCTTTAAGACTTTCGTGCCCGAGTGTACTAGCAGTACGCCTACTAATGCAGCAATGTGTACACGAAACTAACTTGTGTGTGGGTGTTTTATACCACAGATTCTGCGCGATGGATCCCAGTGTACTTGCAGCCATGGACAAAGAGGCATTGAAAAAGCAGATAGAAAACATGAAGTATCAGGCGTCCATGGAACGCTGGCCGCTTTCGAAAAGCATTGCTGCGTGAGTAAAAATTGATTTATTAGAGAGAATTTAAACTGTGTAGTGACGTCATACGTGAAGTGCTAATAACCGAGCTTTTGTCGGGAGTGGTAGTGCTACGCAAATTGGTGCTTATAATAATGGAAATGAGGTACTTAGTCCCATGGTTTGTCGTTAAGTGAATCGATGGACGCATATCGAATAATTTCTTGTGAATCTAGACATTTTTCAGTTTCTAAACTAAGTTTGTTTGTTGATTTTTATTTTCCTCTCCCGTGTGCCTCTTGAAAGGTTGAATTGGCATAATTAGAGCTTTGAAACAGAGCATAATAACCGCCTTTTGTCTGTCTGTGAAAGCACAAAATTCCAGTATTCTAAAGCATTTTTATTTCACTTATTTTTTCCTTACTTTCGTGGAAAAGCTTCATGTTGTTTGGTTTCAATAGATTTAATTTATTCTATTATAGATTTCGTAATATTGTTTAATATATATAAATTATTAATTACTATGTACAGCTATTTAAAATTCAGAATTATTAAAATACCTCATTTCCTTATTAACAATGTATCACAATGATGTAATTTTCATTATGGCGTCACTGAGGTCTAGTTATAACCTTTGTGTATGTGATCACACACAGGGAGGTAACATACATACTTATCACATCTTGTAGTAAGCACGTCACATAAAAAAATAATTAATAGATCCCCATAACTTCCACAACGGACTGTCTTCACACACTTTAATCATACAAAGCTTTTCTGTGTGAGGTAAGGATCTGTTCGATGTCCGGAATAAATTTTTGTGTGACTTTTTTCATATTGTGTGATGTGTTATTTGTATATTTTCATATTAATTTTTGTACGCGGATTCATAGTGCAAAAAATGTGTGAGAATCTAGTTATTAATATTTTAGATGAACTGCAGCACTCAGAGTATTTTAATGGTTTAAATCGCAACTTACGATCAAATCCCATATTCTATACTAAGGAGTGATTTAAGTAATATTAAACGATCGTGAGTACGACATTTAGAATAATCTTACTAATCTGGCAACACTTTGCTATTTGACATGACAATTTGTGACAATGACGTTTACGTGAATGAACAGTACACATTTTGAAACGTCGTATAAAACGAATACAAAAAGTAATTTTATTTTCCCTTACCTAGGTAAGTTGAAAAGGTTTCTTTTACCTTATAAAGCTACAAATAACAGGCTTCGAAGGAATAATTGATTTTACATCAAGGGTTTGTATCTACTATTGTGTCTCTAAACCTTTTGTATTTTCGCTCAAATGACCTATTGGGTTCGAATTTTGCATTTCTAATTTTAAAACTTATGGACATGTTTTGCTTTGTTCAAGATGTATCATATATATGTATGTATAATCTCACATTTGCCGCAACGTCGACATGCAAACTGTTATTCGATCTAAAGTTAATAAAATATCTAAATTAAACTTAATTAAATGGATTTGTTAAACACACACACTGTCAATTATAATTATTATTACACAATATTAGTGCATGTTAAAACAAGTTTTATTAAAAAAATTAAAAACACAAGCTTTAATTATAAATCCCCAATACTAAGAAATGCACAAAATTTTACAACTGTATTGTTAACCGTTGAGGAATTCCCTTATCTGGAGCCTATTCTAAAGTATCAGGTCATGCTCATCATAAAATTGCATTGACATTGGAATGGAAGCAGTATGCAAAATTTTGCTCCGTAATGTAAGAGGAAATGGGTCTAATTAAGCTTGCAAGATTTGACCCGCAACAAACAAATATACAAACATACTGCAAGGTAAATAAAAGCTTGTAGTAAAAGGATGTAAGAACAATCAAATAAAATTAATTAATGTCACTTTACCCATTCAATGTCAATATTATTTAATCAAAAGCCCGTTTACATAATCATCCTAAACATCCCTACAATTGTAAGTACCCGTAAACAGTGGGTACCTGCCGCATTACTAATACAAAAGGTCCGTATAATAACGCAATATTTCAATTACATAAAATGTAAACGCATTCTGCCGTCGTGCTCCCGTCCGCGTCGACTGATATTAAGCGAAAATGGTTTTTAGGTACGCGTAAAGTACTTTCCGGGTGATATTTGTTTACGAAAATATGTAAAACGGGGAATTTTCCTTTTGTACCTTACCTTGAAAATACCTTTGTTTGTATTTTTGGGTAATATTACTTTTCGTTGTAACCACCTTGTGTCGTCAAAGGTATTGTTTTAAGTATATTTTGTTGTCAAAGTTCAATAAAAAATTCGTTTCGCCTATATGGTGTATGGTGTAACTTGCAGCTTGTTAATTTGACAGGCCGGTTGGTCTAGTGGTTAGTGAACCTGACTGATACATCGAAGGTCGTGGGTTCGATTCCCAGGTCAAACTTTTCTGTGTTGAGCATGAATGTTTCTTCTGTGTGTCTGGGTGTAAATATCTATTTAAGTATGTATTTAAAAATATATATGTACATATGTTTGTCAGTTGTTTGATCACCATAGTACAAGCTAACGCTTAATTTGGGGTCAGATGGCCACATGTGAATTATCCGGAGTTAGTAATTTATTTATTTATTTGTACTGTTTAAAATCAAAGAAAAAGTCAAAAGTGTTCAAAGTCAAAAATGAATTTTTCATTTATTCACGTAAGTGTTAAAAATACACTTACGAACGTCAACATTTTTTTGAATCTACCACCATTTTGGAGAGGTGCTATTTTGAAGAAAAAAAAGGGGGAAAGAAACTCCTCAGCACATCTTTTCAAGCACATAACATAAAAAAGTACAACAAACAAGAATATACTTTATGAACTACGCGAAGCTGGATACGGTGCATTTATTTCCAGACATGCTTATCCCAAATGTAATTATCCCACTTGTAGTAGCCTTTATCTAAAAGCTTCTTTCGATGCTTAGATTATTTTAGTGTCTTTATTCTAGTAGCCTTTGAGTTTTATAACGACAGAACTGCTTCAACACAGTCTTATTTATTCCTTTTATATTACAAAAACTGTACTTAACCACAAAATATAATACACGATACCCAAAACAATGTAAAACACTTGTCCTCTTATACTTCACACTTCAACAGTTTGTTATTCGCCTCGTATGTACTTAAGCCCGAAAAGCCAAAAAAATATGTGGGTTCGCATTGTTGCAATTTGTAACGCGGCTTCGCAGGGTAGAGTACCACTTGGCCACTCAGGTTCCTTGACAATGAGAGGCAACCGACACGTCGACACCCATACCGTAATAGACAGAAAAAACACACAGCACAAAATAGCGTTGTGCTCATACCACAATGTAGACAAAGCATTATTTTGTGTCCATAATACAAAGTAGATAGAGCATTATTTTGTGTGCATTTCTCAAAACAGAGAATTATTTTTATGATCTCCACCACAGACTAGACAGAACATCATTTTGTGTCTATAATACAAAATAAACAAAGCACTATTTTTTGTCCCTACTACAAAATAAAAGTCTATTCTGTGTTTTTACCACAAAATAGGCAAAGTATTATTTTGTGTCCGTAATACAAAATAGATAGAGCATTATTTTGTGTCCATTTCTCAAAACAGAGAATTATTTTTAACTCGTACCACAAACTAGACAGAACACAATTTTGTGCCTATATCACAAAATAGACAGAGCATTGTTTTTTCTACATATAACAAAATAGACAGGTCCATTATTTGGTGTCTGTAATACAAAATAAATAGAGCACTATTTTGTGTCCCTACTGCAAGATAGACGTCTATTCTGGGTTTTCACCACAAAACGGACTAAGTATTATTTTGTGTCCGTAATACAAAATATAGCATTATTTTGTGCCTATACTTCAAAACAGACAGAGCAATGTTTTGTGTCCAAAACAGAAGATGTTGAACTCCTAACACAAACTAGACAGAACATAATTTTGTACCTATATCACAAAACAGAGCATTGTTTTGTATACATACAAGAAAATAGACAATTTATCAGTTTGTGTCTATACCACAACGTAATGGAGCACTATTTTGTGTCCATATTTATAACAAAATAGACAGAACACTATTTTATACCCACACCATGTGGGCTCCGTTACATCCCATGTGTGTGTATGACCATACAATGAACGGTACTGTAGCTCTTGGATTCAATGTCAGTAGTCGGTATTTATGTGACAGATGAATATTTGTTCGCGGTATTTTCCTAGTACGAGGAAGGAAAGCAGGACCAAAACCAGGGTCGGTAATGACACCAAAAGACCTTAGACACGTGACCAATACACTGCTTCACTCGCTTGTTTTTTAGCAAAGTGAATCTCGAGCCGGGGAACTTGGCTTAGACTTACAAGATTTAAGAAGTCCCTTATCCCAAAAGCCGCATTCTAACAGTATTTCATTCTCTAAATAACTCTCATTTTTCCTGTTTTGTTTTTACGGATACTGCTCCCTATCGTATACAACGATAAATATAATTGTGTGCAGAATAAACCGCCTATTTTTCCTGTTTCCTGTTATTAAAATTTTACGATAACTCTGTTTACACTACGAGTATGTAATAACATTAGAAAAATATAATTGAATTAAATAATGACATGATTATTATGATGATGATGTGGGAGTCTTCAAAAAGGTTGAATAGGCGTTTACTAAGTTAGTGTGTCCAACATCTTAGACATCGCCACTTACAATCTGGTGGGATGGATGTCTAGCATTAACTTATTCTACGTAAAAACTAAAACGTAACTTCAAGAACTAGACTAGAATAGTATCTGCCCGCGGCGTCGCTCGCGTGGTAGATACGTTTATAATAATTACCTATGTGTTACTCCAGATTATAATCTATCTCTGTGTCAAATTTCATCTAGATCGGCTCAGTAGTTATAGCGTGAATAGCGATCCATCCATCCTCACATTTATGATATTTGTAGGATATAAAAATTGAATTGACTTAATCCGATATGGACTTCTTGGTACATGCTCATACTGAACAGTATGCTGGAACTTTATTGAGGTAATTTTGTTATCAAGTGACGAAGACATTTTTAACGGACCTCCAGAAATTGTTGCTAACCTCTGCTCGAGTCGGTCTAATTGGGTCATACATTCAATAGAAATTTCATGTTTTATTTCAAAATTGTTCGTCGTGCATTTCAAAATGGTTGGTAATTCTGTCTCCAAAACCAACGACGGAGTAATAACCAATTATTTATAGTAACTTAAAGTTGTGTATCAGAAGTTGATCTTCACTTGGGTACGATTTACGTGATAAATTTAATGAAATAGAAATTCTTAGGAAGCTTCACAGAATATTCATAGAATAACTGTTTTTATACCTTTGAGATTTGCCTGTGAACTCACACAAGAAACGTGTAATATCTCAACTCATAGGCAAGGGATATTAAAGTATTATTGAGTATCTAAATGAGAAGGATGCAAGGAAATGATGCACTGCTCCCGGTTCCCATCGAGCTAGTTATAAACCTTTGTAATATATTTAAGTTTTGTTATTAAAAAGAGTACCGGATTTTTTTTTCGCCGCTTTTTTTTACTCCGACCTACATTAGTGTACATAGTCCTAAGTTTGTATTCGTTTATAAAGCCGATGACAGATAGGTATTGTCTATTGACACTTTAGGCTTTATCATAGATTTGTTTTTTTTTTTTTAAATATATACTTTGTTATTAATTTAATTTTTGATGTAGGGAATTTTTATTGTTAAGTTTTGACTTTTGTTAAGTGAGATTTTTGGTTTCTAAGATGAAATAAATGCATTTTAAACTAAGGAAAACGTGAGAAAACCAACACTCCTGAGGGTTCCGCTAAGTTCTTGCAAGTGTGTGAAGTCCATTAATCGGCACTTGGCCAGCGTGGTGGACTATGCTTATACCTCTCACATTGTGAGTAGAATCCGGTGCTCAATAGTGGGATATAGGTTGCAAATAATCCTCCCTACTTTAACAAGCGTGTCTATTTTTAGGTCGATAACGCGTCGTCAACACTCTTATATGTATTAGTAATGTTCAAAATGACTTAGCATCAGTTGACCCGCCTGTTAGCTTGTCTGAAATCACATAAAAAATAACCTAAACTGTTCTCAACCCTAAAATTTGATATTCCTTCGTCATTTACCCTCGAAAGCCTGTTTTCATATCCTACTTTGGGTGTTCCCAAGGGTCGCTTTTCCTAGTATAAGTTGGTGATAAGTAAGATAAGATGAAGTACGGTGGAAATGTTACAGGCTCAGGGGAAGATGTTACAATTTTTTATCGTATGCTATATAGTTTCCTTCCGCGGCTTCGCCTGCATGTTAAGTACGTTGATAAAAAGTAACCTATATGTTATTCTAGACTATACATCTCTGTGTTAAATTTCATTCAAATCTGTTCAGTAGTTTTTGCGTGAAGACGTTACCTCCATCCATCCTTACAAACTTTCGCATTTATATGATACTATTATAAGATAAAGAAAAACTCATAACAATTCTAATTCAATACAATTCTCCTTCCTTTATATATATGTATATGTACATTGTTTGTATATCCTTCAATATTCACGGGCTTCCCTAAAATCCATTTTCCCTGTTCAACTTCAACATTGGGATAACCCCACATTATTTTTCACATTTGAACACTCGAGTGAAGGATATTGCTTCGGGGCCGTAATACTTACCCATGTCGTTTGTAGGTACTCAAAACAATGCTTAACAAAATCAAGGTATTTTTAAGGGTCCCCTAATTGTAAAGGGTCGGGTACTTATAATGAAGGGGTATAGTCACCCTGGCCAAGAACGGATTGGTGGACTTTATATACCTTTGAGAACTTGGACAACACCCAGGCTTCCTCACGATATATTACTTCACCGTAGCAAGTTACACTTCTGATACGTACATGACTTTGAGAATGAAGGTGCCTTTGGGATTTGAAGTCAGGATCTCCCGTTCGAGAGGTCACACCACTAGGCTATTACAGCGGAATAGTCAGTCAAATATCCTTTTCTAATAAATTATTCCACTTATTAATCTTCATAAATCTTGATCTGGGAAACGTAGACGGTATCTGCTAATTATTTTGGCAAAGATATTTCTTGTTTCGTTTAATTTTAATTACTCTCTCGTCCCTAATTTAATTTTAAATATTAACGTTATTTGTATACTAAGTTTTTAATTAGGGTTTTCTTCCAACACCTTTTTTTCTGCCCTAGCTGCCATAGCTGTTAAATTTAAAATTCGAATAAGGGCTCAAAAATGTTTTTAACAGGAGAGCGCTAAAACATAAAATAGGCACATTCAGAGATTTATAAGGCTAGTTGTTCCTGGTGTTACTAAATATCAACTCATCAACCATGTGTCCGATCGAAATCATTTTGTTACCAAAACCTTTTCCAGAGAATTCTGAACAAAGTTGCTAAAGACATCAGTGCTCTATCTCCTATCATTTCAGAGTCTATGAAGGACAAACAAACTCACAAACGAACAAATTTTGTGTTTTGTACATGTAGATCAAGTTTTTATGGTGAATTGCTAGATTTTAAACTACCCTCGAGGGAGTGAATGGTGCGCTTACTAGGTTTTTTTTAAATACATATATCGACTTTCCTGTGAGTATAAGACGCTGGTATTTTTGGACTTGTATTTCGTACCGACCTATCGTAATAAGTCGAAGCAATGTTACGTAACAAAATGGTTTTTGTACAACATGTTCCTTACTAGATTTTAAAATGAGACAGCACTACATTGGCCTGTATCAAGAATGCTCAACCTTTTTGTCAGTCGGGCCAAACTGGGATGACAAATTTACTGCGGGCCACGAGTCATTCCTAGGTAGTTACTCTCAAGATTTGCGTAATAAAAAACTTCTGAAAACATTTTTACGCGGGCCATTTTAAATCCCTTCACGAGCCACATTATGGCCCGCGGGCCTGGAGTTGAGCGGCCTTGGCGTATTTTTTAATAAATATTATATTTATAAAGCAGATCATAGTTTGGTATTGCCTACCGAAACAAACCATAAAATCATTTTAACTTTGTCATTTATTGTATAATGAATTAAGGAAAATCGGATTATAACACTACATATATAATAATATTTTAAACATTCATATACATTTACATATGTATACATTTTATTAAGTTTATTTTGTCATATTCTTAACATTGGCATTTTTAATTAATTTAATTATCGCATTCTAACATTTCCTAATGAGCTTAAAAAAATTTCAGTATAAAGCCTTACCAGTTAAATAGAACCTAATATTATAATTAATATATAATCAAAACAAATATCATAGAAGATTACTTCATTTCATTTGTAAAAATGAAACAAGAATAATTTTCGCGCTACAGAATACTCTTTGAAGTTCACTCGGAAAGTTACATATATTTCTCAGTTTATTTTCCCAACTCGGAAAATAATTTTCTTTGGTTCTGTACATTTCATGGCTTTGAGATTACTTGCTTGAACAAGAGGTTCTTTTATATGGCCAGAAGTACACTGAAGTATACTTTCTATTTCTTATAAAATTGCGTTCCTTTTTACTCTTTGCCATTTTGTTTTCAAACCTTTTATAAAATTATAAGTATGTGGTCATTAGTGGACATACAATTGACGATTTATTTCCTCATTGTTACTGGTATTTCACAGGCCTAGTGGTTTGGAACTTGGTCTCTCGAATGGAGATCCTCGGTTCCATTCCTGCGTGCGCCTCTAATTTTCAAAGTTATATGGGTATCAGATTTCAGTAATCACTTGCTTCGGTGAAGGAAAATTCGTAAGGAAACCTGAGAATTCTCCATGAAGTTCTAAAAGGTATTCGAAATTCACCAGACACCTGGAAAAGTCAGTCACGTGTAGACAATGGCTTCTACCCCTCATATTGTAAGGAGACCTGAGCCCAGCAGTGGGCTTATGGATTGCTAATGCGAATTTCTGTTTACATAAGTATTCTAGTGTACTATAACAATAACCAAGTAACTATAACAAATTTATTCTGTAAATGTAGGCCGAAAGAGTTGCAGCCAAATCGGTAACAATAAAAAAAAGAATATGTCAATCTTTGTTTCGACAGCGCGCTAAAATGGAGATTGAAACTTGGATGCAATATCATATAAAACCAAAAAATCCTTATCCTAAAAAAACTACAACAATTTAATAAAAATGTACACGGGTAAATGTATGCAAATATATGTGGAGAATGTTCCCGGATGAAAAAAAATCGTGCGGGAAAAAAGCATAGATTTTTATTCGGTGTTTTTATGTGAAAAATTCCTAACCATTTTTGAACTTTTTGAAATATTTATGTTTGTATAGAAACGTTATTTTTTAATAAAGCATGACACATTCTTTAACAAATAATTTTATACTAGCTACACACGCGACTTCTGCGTAACAAAACATGTACTGTTTAGTTTGCAGAATTCACAATAAATTATTGATTCTGTTTTTCGCGTATAGAGCCTGTACTTAACTTCATAATTCTAAAGTAAAAGTAGTCTAAGTTACTCTTTGTTATATGAACTATCTGTGAATGAAAGTCACGTCAAGTTCGGTCCAGCCGATAAAAACTGTAAAAATTGTAAAAAATATATAGGAGTTTAGAAAAAGTGATTATTTTAATGTAATAAATCGACACTCCATGTTTTCTCTTTTCGTTTAGACAATTCAACTGATCTCGCTTCGCTCCAGTATAGCTAAGGGCTATAGACGCGATTCTTTAAACTGACTCTACCTTTATCATTTGTATAACAATTTTCATTAACAAACAATTTTCATTTTTGATGTGCTCTAGAAGTTTTGTTTTTTCTTCACATTCAATAAGTCATCACTTCACCACATGATGGTAAGTGACGGTGGGTTTTCTTGGTCAAAGAAAAATTTAAAAAAAAAAATCCATAAAAAAGCGATCCCATGGTTTTTTGAAATTATACATCGATATATACGTACACGAATTCGTCTAAAATTTTTCGTCTAAAAATTATTCGTACACGTCTACAAATAAGTCCGCGACATCATACGTCTAACTGTTACAGTTATATCACAGTAACTACTTTGTTTTAGGTAACTGGTTCTGAAGCGAAGCGAAGGCAATTTCTAGCAGTACATAAATTCCTTAGCCTTCCACGCCATTAAATAAAACCGTTGCCTTACCGAAGACATAATTTTTCCGCTCTACGTTCAAAGAATACGAAATAACCTATCAAAGACTATGTATCCAACTTCAACAACGAAATTGTATGTAAATTTGTGTATAGAAACGTGCGTACATAGCTAGCATATTCAATATTCTATCTGTAGACTTCATGTCAGCCATTTTTCTTACGACAAGCAAAGGGGAGATTCCATAGCCAAACTCCCAACAACTTTATCATGCTTATATGTACATATATCTTAGATGGAAGGTCCTAGGTTCGCATGCCTCACTTACTTACAAACGTTAACAAGTTAATTATCACTGTGTTAATTAATTAACTGTGTTAATTATCACTGTGTTAGTTAAGTATCACGAAAACATAAAGAAAACACTCCTGAGAGTTCCCCGTAAAGATTTCGAAGGTGTTAAGTCTACGAATTTGCACTTGTCCAACGTGATGGACTTTGACCTCTGCCCTTTGTGACCCCCTCACATTGTGAATGGAGTTTACCCCAAACTAGATTTACCCCAAACTTAACCTTTGTAAACTGTACAACCCTCAGTATAAAAACATCCATAAATCTGTAATTGTAATTCAGATTTTCTACACCCTTAATTTTTACACTCCACTCTTTTCATACGCTTAATTTAACAGGAAAATTCCGCGTTTTCTCCTGATTTATACAATAAAATGTTAACTGTACAAGCTGTGTTTGGCTGGCTGTAACGCATTTTCTCTCCTCGTCACTGAGGAGGCTGATTAATAGGATATCAGATAGCAGCTTGCTGCACTCCTCCGAGGAAATTTTGACTGTGTCAAATTTAGTGCTCCGTTTGAGTAAAACTGGGTATTTAGTTTTTATATCACGTATTAATGTGTAAGTCAGTAATATCAAAGAATTCAGACATCTGCTGAAAAAGCTCTTTGCGTAAAACATGAATTCCTTTATTCGTAACAAAGTGCAGATTATGTAATGAAGTAGTAGAAATTATGCAGAATCCTTAAAAACAACGGTCGTTAAAGTTTCCGCTGTTATGTTCGTTAGTATAATTTAATAAAAATAATATGACGTGGTTCATTTTACTTAATGGGATTTGTGGGTCGTAAAGAGACAGTCCCGATACAGTGCACTTAAAATATTAATGGAAAATAAACAGATTATTATCAACAAAAATCATTTATATTTAAAAAACTGTACTTATTTTATAATATTACTAGAAACTACCTTCTATTCGCTTCGGAAGAACCAGTTAACAGAAAATAGAAGTTATTGTGACATAACTGTAACTGTTATATATGGTGTAGCGGACTTATTTGTAGATATTGATGTCCTCTATAAAACTGTAGTACATCATTTTGGTCTATTGTCAATAATTTCCGCAGCGTACACGATATAAGAATAAGTGGAAGAAGGAATAATATGGGATTAAAATATTAAAAGATTTTCAAATACCTAGTAGTTTCGGAGACTACTCTCCTCAAACAAATAAACAAATCTTTCCTCTCTATAATATTAGATGCATATCTTCTTCTTCCGAAGCGAAGCAAGAATAATTTCTAGTGTTATAATAAAAATATTAGTATCTTGTACAGTATAAAATTATGGGCCGTTAAATACTTCATCGCAATTGCCTACAGATGAACACACGCACCACAAAATTTATTATACCTATTGAATAAATAGGGCTGCCACTTTTATTTCGATTCATAAATAGCCCTACTAATATTATAAATGCGAACGTTTGTGAGGATCGATGGTTTTTTGCTACTTCTTCACACAAAACTACTGAAAGGTTCTGAATTAAATTTGGCATAGGGATAGATTATACTCTAAAATAACATATAGACAACTTTTTATCAGCATACCATGCGGGCGAAGCCGCGGGCGGACCTGAGTTTATTCGTAATAATACACAAATCTTATTCTATGACACGACCAATTTTTGTCTTTAATATGTATACCACATCAATAATTTTGTTGCAATGAAAATTGGAAATTAAGAATTTTATTAGGTCAAGAAATCAAAGTTTCTATGATCTATTGAATTTTGAATGTAAAATAACTTTTGGATCTACTTATGTTATGTCATATATGTCGTAGAACGTCTCGGTTAACAATTCTTGGTGTAATATATTACTAAACTATACTGTATACCATATTATAAAGTATAATTTATAAAATGACGCAAAAAATAAGCTCTAAACTTAACTTCAAACAACAAAGGATGATACGACAGTGCCTTTTCACATTGCTCGACTTGGCGAGGACACTTCCATGCCCCTAGAAACTTAAATACTCCATTAAAAAATCTTTTGAAGACCCTGTTTTATATTTAACACGTGTTTTGTTTTAATGACGTCATGATAATTCAGCTTCAGTTGTCGTTGTCACCGTCTGTATCAGAAGCTACCCACAAAGGGCCATCTTGGCAAGTGACAGCCGGTATGAAAGAGCCATTTGTAGACTTGTAATGTGTTTTATATGGCAACTGAGTTATTAATATACTTAATAGGGTCCCGTTCCCATGCGGAAGAGGAAAACAAAATTATATTACTAATACTTATTATGTCTTATGTGCCTTTGTACACGCTACCCTTAGGGACTTTCTCTGACGTATTGTGAGTTGCAGAAACAACGTCAATATATGTATATATATTGCTATTACTAAACTGAACCTACTGAACAGAAGATATTAAAAATAAATTTCTTTGTTGTAAATGTACTACTGAACACAAATATCTCCGTAGACTTGGGGGCCAAGCACCTCAACTTTGAAAACTTTTATGGAGAATTCTCAGAAGTACAGGTTTTCTCACGAGGTTTTCTTTCACCGTAGCGAGTGATAATCAACTTCTGATACACATATAGCTTTGATAATTAGAGGTACATGCAGGATTTGAACCCATCCTGGGTTCCCGGTTCGAGAGACTAACTTCTAAACCACTAGGTGATTTTTGCTGGGGGGATTTAACTGGAACTTAACATAGGGTCGAGTATTTTTGGAAGATTTCCCCTCGTAAACAAGAAAAAACCTAGTGACCATCAGACGAATCAAAAGTTGTATTACCACCTGAGGACGACTGCTATGACAATCAGAACCAACAACTCTATGTATCCTACAAAGCACGTAAAATCGGTCTAGTCTGTCTAATAATCTTAATTTTCATAATAATTTTCCTATCGTTCAAAGTATTTTAAAACATCCATGTAATATTTTGCCAGCGCTTAATGATAAGTGTTTTGATTCAGAAATAGATCTATTTACGTTGCTCATAGCTCTTCAGAGCTTCGATCGATCCAGTATAAGCGAGATAAAAATGAAACACAGCATACTTAGACGGTAGTTATAAATATATTTCGCTCTCTCGCTCTTAGAGTCGTTTAATGGTGATTAAAATCGGTCTTTACACCTGTACATGGGCGTACTGAGTAGATGAGGCAGTTCATGTTGGTTTTTTTTTATTTATCAAGAAAGTTGTACAATGTAAATACTAATATTATAAAGAGGAATTTGTTTGTTTGAGGTTCCGAAACTACTGGGCCGAATTGAAAGATTATTTTATCTTTAGAATCCTACATTATCCCTAATAAACTTCCTGAAAAATCCCTGAGATTCAAACATATTTGGGGTCCATTCATATGACTATAATGTAACCCTATGTATAAAAGATATGGCGTACGCTGCAGAAACTATCGCCAATAGAGAAAATTGATGTCCTACAATTTAATAAATGATATCAATATCTACAAATAAGTCCGCGATACCATATGTCTACCTATTAGAGTTATGTCACAATAACTTTTTTCGGATAACTGGCTGTTCGGACGTGAAGCTAGGGTAGTTTCTAGTAGAAAATAATTTAAATTCGGCCCAGCTATAGGCCAGTTTGGCGGTAGTTGACAAAAAGTACTCGTTCTTGACACATCAATAGCCTTTTAATTTGAACGTAGGTCTCTCAAAAGACCTGTTGGGTTCAGAAATTTGCTGAGGGTACCTTTAATTTTCAAAGTTATTTTGACTCCTATAACTGTCTCACTACTGGGCCCTAGTGACCTCTCAAAATCTGATAGTTCTAAAGCCCATAACACCAAGTATGGATTGAAAGACGACATACGCTAAAAAATCTAAAACCAATATGCACGTTTATCCACACATTGTAATATTAAAATATACCACATAAACTTCATACAAAAGAGAAGAGAGATCTTATCCAGTAATACAGTAAACCTCATGATAGACAGCCCTAATCCCATAAAAACGAGGGTACCAAATGAATTCAGAATAAAATACATAAATTTCCCGCGTAAAATGAAGGGCCATGTTCAGTTAATACGAGTTATTTGTATAATATTATCCTCCGTACTACATTATATATATATGACAGTGGTCCGGGAGAAAGGGTGACTAATAAATAGGAGTACGCATTATTTAAACTAGTGTGTGCCCGGGGCCTTGCTCGCTTCATATATTCTCTGTGCTGAATTTCATTCTTAGTTTAGTAGTTTTTGCGGGAAGGAGTAACTAATATTCATCCTGAAAAACTTCTGCATTTATAATATTAGTACTAGGTATCCGTTTCGTTTCGGTGTAGCTGAGTTTAATAGATAGGAAAACGTACTAAACTTTAACCCAGCTTAGCAAAGCATTAAAAACAATGTTTTGAGTGCTATTCCTTATTAAATTTTTTCAGTAATAACGTCCGTGTACAGATAACAACCAGATACATATTTATTTTATGTGACCACTGATATTTACTGTGAAATGCTTACTACTAGATTGTCGTAACTAGTAGTAACTATTTAGCTAAACTACCTTTATAATAATGAAGTCCTAGAAAGAAGAAGAAATATTTTATTTAATCACAGATTACTTTATACATATGTTTGTAATATTAAGAAATCAATTTTAATAGAATATTGCAGGTGAGGAGATAAAAATAAATATTTTTCCCTGGACAACTCAAACATGGCTATCTGATCCCAAACTAAACTTTTTTACTTGTACTATGTTGATCAGACAACCGACACACATACATATAGTTATACATACTTACTTCTATAGATATTTTTATTACATCCACACACTGAACAAACATATTTGTTCATTACACAAAGGTTTTTTCCGGAGGAGATCGAACCCACGACTTCCAGCCTAGCAGTTCAATAACCACTTGACCAACGGACCAGTCAAACGATGATAAAACTCCTTTTTATCGCATTCAGGTAATTTTGAGGATTTGCACAAAAAAAAACAAAAAAAATGCCTTTAACTTGACTTAAACACTACCGTGCATCTGTTTATTAATCATATGGGTAGATCACCTGAACGTTTACAAATCCGCTTGAATTCTTTGAAGCTCAACCGCGTTTGATATTTCAACGGAATTTAATTGAAAGCTAAATATAAACCAGACTGCTTTGATTGCCAATATCCAATATCGCGGTGCGTCCCAGTAATTCACGCGGATGATACTCGTATGAAGCCTTTGTATAAAAAATATTCAAGCTTCCGCGTCTGATACGTGCAGACCCCAACTTTACGCCATGGTCTATATCATTAATAACTATTCATGATTTTTTACGTTTTACAGGTTAATGCTTATCTATTATCCCACCTGATGGTAAGTGGCGATGTATTCTTTGATGGTAAGGCGTATTCAGTTAGAAGAGCCTATTCTCTCTTGTCTCGTAGACACCTGTAATAAACTAGTCCCTGGCCGCGACTTCGTTCGCGTGGTGTGTTGATAAAAAATTGTCAGGAATGATGGATGGTTCCTTCACGTAAAAGCTACTGAACCGAGCTTGATGAAATATTACACAGAGATTCATTATAGTCTGGAATTAAACATAATCTATCAACCTACGTGGGCAAAGCCGCGGTCGGCAACTAGTGCTACCTGTTCACGCCTAAACGACTAATTTTAATGACACGGTAGGTATAACGTTATATGTGCAATAAATGTGGTGGGTAGGTAGGGGGGATGGTTGAAGAAGGAGAAGGAGTTAAACAGGATGGTATAAACACAGACTTTGTCGGGGAAAAAGCTAGTATTACAATAATTCTTCATTTTCATTACGTATCTTACTCGCATAGTAAATACGTTCGCTAACAAAATTTATATCAAGAATTTTATTCTCCATTGTTTCAGCAGTCTTATTGTTCTTCAGATTCTAGACAATAAATTATTTTAACAGTCTAACTTTTCAGCGAGACGATATATTACCAGCACCATTACGGAAGTTTTCAACTAGATTCATTTAACTTGAATTCCAATAATTCGTTTTATAATATTATTAATATATACTTATTATTTATTTATTGCAACATGGTACATAAGGTGTTAAATAACATTTTGCTTACACCTATGACTCTGTTTGGGTATAGGAATATTGTGAATGGCGGAACAAACCGAAATTTGTTGTAATTATAAATTTAATATTATGTAATTAGTTTTCTCATAAATTAAAATATTCATTCATATTGTAGTAACATTTTTCGATTAAAAACTGTTTTATAGTTATACAAAATCTTTTCTCGTCACTGATTAATCTGATATCGTTGTGAAGATTATTAAATATTTTAAAACTCATCGACTTCGATCCGGAACTAAATATTTTTAATATAGTCAGTGGAAATATTTATTTATTTTTATTATTAGTGTGACTTATGTATGTATTTATTGCCTAGGCATCAAGTCTATATATTTCCTATTACCGCGTTGAAACACATTTCGTGTAGAAATATTTTTCAATTTAAATAACTCCAATGATTACTATAATTCACAATTTAAGAGATAGATGTCGCTACTTTCATAACTTTGCAAATACGAATTTTAAGTCATGAACATAAGGTTTAAGTTGTATTAAACTATTACATTGATGGTAGAAAGAGAGGGAAACACTATTGGGGTCCCTTTTAATTGCAATTGTATGAAACTATGTGACTATTCCTGTTATTAGTCGCCGAAAGGTTTTTTTAAATAAATTCAAATAAAGTAAAATAGGAACAGATTCTGTTTCCACGTATCGCAAAAACCTTCCTAATGTTGAATTAATACCTACACGATCAATTAATACGTCTCTCAATATTTATTTACATTAATCCTCAGTATATATTCACAAAAAAGGCGGTGATAGCCTAGTGGTCAAGAATTTGGCCTCCTACTCGGGGGATTCAGGTTCAAATCCCATGGCGCGCACTTCTGACTTGTCGGAGTTATCTGCGTTTTAAGCAATAAAACGTCACTCGCTATAACGGTGAAGGAAAACATCGTGAGGAAACCTGCATGCCGGGGAGTTTGCAAAACTCAAAGGTGTG
>DWJZ01002684.1:0-18836 GCA_018249125.1 Asbolis capucinus
TAGATGACAACCGGGACCTTAGGCTTTACTTGTCCTTCAAAGCAAGGAAGCGCCCTGTTTCTGCCATTAGGGAATATAATTTGCAATATTAAACATCATTGGGTTATAGGTATTATATTAAATTTACCGTCCGAAAAATATGTTATAAAACCAATCTCCCAATAAAGTTTATTAAAAAGTTATAACGGGGATTGTGCAGGCGCGGGGCCGACACCGTGGTGTTGCCGCCCGTCGACGAGCTGAGCTTCGAGACCAAGCACGTGTGCGAACAGTTTATCACGCACCATCTGGACCGCTGCAGGACCGCCATCGCCAAGGACACCAGGTGTGTACAGATCTCTGCGCTCGTTGGATTCTGGATCAGGTCCAACCATCAGGGTTGCCAGATCGAGAGCAAATAGTGAAGTAATGCTTGACTGCAGTTCCTTCTGGTGGTAAGTGATGACGTGGTCTCGGTTCATACAGAAATCCCTTCACTCTCGAACACCTGCGTTTAATTACTTTAAAGACTTCTTACGCGTAAAAATATTCGAAAATTATCCGACAAGTATTAGTCTTTGAACAAAAGAATCTTAAAAATCGAAATACCCAATGAAAAGTAAAAATATGAACGAACATTAAGGAAAACATAACAATACTAGTAACTCAAAAACCACACGTCAGACATCGCTTCAAGGGACTAGCATTACCTTTGAAAAATAACAGAATTCTCAAAATCGATCCACCCAGTCAAAAGTTATGCGGCGAAAAAAATAAAAATATTAAAAGCAACAATATCTTTAAAACAACTCGTCAGAGATCGCTTAAACAAATGGTACCGTATCGCAAGTGTCTGCTTTCGATCAAAAACTGTCCATTCAGTGACATTTCGGAGGTAAGAAATATAAAAAAAAAGCCCACGAATTGTGTTCCTCCTTTTTGAAGTCGGTAATAAATAACTACAAAGAATTACATAAATGTAACAAAGTCATTTATTTAAAACAAATAGTCCGCAACGCAGGATCTGCATCTGGTTAATGGAGTTTATTGAAATATTTAAGAGACAAATTAAATTAATTTACGTAGGTACTTTGTGTTGTAAAATTTTGACTTTCGTTAAGTAAGATTTTGGTTCCTACGACGAAATAAACAATTTCCATTTCATTGTTAAGGGGTGTGTGTGTCAGGTACCGCATGCGGTGGTACCGCGGCGTGTTCCGCGGCTCGTGCCTGGTGCGCTGGCTGGTGCAGTGCGGGCTGGCGCCGGACGCGCGCGCCGCTGTGCTGTACGGCCGCCACTTGCTGGACGGCCGGCTGATTGCGCACATACACCGCCGACACCACTTCCAGGACGCGCCGCTGCTCTATACCTTCACCGCCGCACCGCGCTAGAGCTATACGCACCTTCCACTCTCGGGGTACGACAACGGTCGATAACCGCCACACTTCAACTATTTAATGCTTTCGTTAGGCTCCAACTATTCTACTACACGCCTTTAATAACTGTTTGCTACGGCCATCTTCTCTTGTCGCTTAACTTGGCCGATCTCTTCCAGTATCGGTGCGGCGACCATATCAATAGAATACATTTCTCTCAGTGGAATATATATAGGTATATAGATATATTCCAATGGTAGTAATCTACCGATACGACGAAGTACAGATATATTATAAAAAGTTATAAATGCGAGTTTGGTACGATAGATGAATAGATGTTTATTACTGTCACGAAAAAACGGGTTGGAAAACGGATCTGGATTCGAATGAGACTTGGCAGACAGATAGTGGAATAACACAACGGCTACATTTTGTTAAGTTATTCTAGTCATCGTTACCTCAGCTGTATCTCCGCTCCGCACAGTATTCACTATTGTACGTATAACAAATACAATAACTTAACGTTGTAAGGAAACGACAGTTGTAATTAAGTGATGTTAAATATAGACTGCTTATGAAAATAAAGTAATTTAACGTTTGTAGGTTGTACTGGTAGACACCGTAACAAATCATATCCATTATATTGATAAATATTGTCACCTTTTTCAAAAATAATGATCACATTCAATTATCTAAATATTCATAACAATCCAATAATGACGAGTGTGGCTCGACACCTCGTCGCCAGGTGCGGAATATCAATATATTGTTATAAATATCCGCCTATAAATGCGCCGTTTTAATAATGTTGTTATTAAGCTTAACGTTGATCTATTGGCGCTACATTATCAACAGTGAGATCCGCCAAGGTTCAGTGAACTACATTCAACACCAAAGATAGAATTTAAGTATATTTTATGTATTTTCTTTTATAATTTATTAATAGAATAAATGATGATCATGCTCCAAAAAAAATTCTTGTAATAAATTGTTATAAAAAAAGCGGTTAAATCATAAAAGAAATAAGTATTCATAACATGTCCAATAATACTTGATACATATTAAACATGTTAATTAATTCAGTGATATCAAATGTTTGAGACTATCACAACAATGTTACAATGTGCAGTGTTACATTGTTGCGATGACTGATTTTTGACTTGGACTGGTCAGCAGCGGGGATACGCCAAGCAAGACTTGGAATGTGAGCAGCTGTTACTGTTGGTGACATGTTTGGTCTCTCCCCCTTCACCTGTTTACTTTACTACCTTAGTTGGCTAGTTGGTGCTACACTGATATCTGGTTTTTGTTATATTTTAAGTATATGCTGGATTGGAGGGTGACATTGGTTTCAATAATTTTAGGTAATGGAGTTATTTGGTAAGCTGACATAATTGGCCTTTCTTCGAAAATTCTATAATATGAATTATGGGATGAAGGTCATTACATCCCATAAGCAAGTCACATCTTTTTCAGTTTTGTTGATTTTGTGATAGGAATGGCTGTTATTTTGCTTACTGTGTTAGTGTTATGTGATCATTTGTATTCCAATATACTACGCTGTAGCAAGATTTGATGTTATTTAATCGTGATGCAATGTTATACACATTCTATTACAATTTTATTGTTGATAAACCTTGTATTGTATTGTAAAGCATAAAAAAAAAATAAAAAAATATATATATTTCTTGCAATGACCTTTGAATTTTCAATTTTACATGAAATACAATTTATACAATGACCTTTAAAGATCACTCGTTCACATCCTGATCTTCAACGTCATTCTCGTCATCATCAGGATCTGGTTGCTCCCACCAGGATAACAGCCCTAAGCCTGGCTCATTGATGCCTGCAGTTATCCTGTATGGTGCGACAGTTTGAACTACTCTCTCTGAACTTGGTGGCCCTGTTGTAAGGCTTTCTTCAAATATTTCACTGGTCACTCGAAATCTTATTGGTTCACCTGTGAATTAGTGAATGATCACTTTCAAATACAATTCCTTTGATCTTCGCTATTATTTCATCAACATTTCTATCATTATTAAAACAAATTAAAATAGAATGGGTTCATAAAAGAGCTTAATTAGTTTTTATGAAGTCTTCATAAAATATTTAATTACGTAATCACCAGAATCCATGAAGAGATCATGTTTTTCTCCATTCTTTGCACCATATTCCCACACCCAAGCTTGATCAGTTTCATCAAATCTTGACGGATGTTGAAGAGCATTCACTGGTATCAGAATGTCATCAAAGAATCCCAGTGTAACTGAAAATATTATTCATAATTACAAAACTATGAAAAACCTATGTATTTTTAGAGCTTTGCCTAATGCAGCCTAATTTATCAATAAATTGATTTCAATATAGTATGTGCATTGCTTTTATTTTGGTAACTTGGAACATATTCTGATTAGCATTCCATGTTCCCAGTTTATGTATTCTTGGCTTGGTTCAAACACAGATTTTACTATATGTGAGTAAACAGACCAACAGAATTGCAATATAGAAAGAATGGTAATGAAAGCTTGAAATATTTAAAAAATATGATACCTTGCACCCCATCTCTGCTGCAACTCCTTATTTTTCCAATTAAAATTTCTTCAATCAGAGGTCTAAAAACAATATACCTGAACTTAACTTCTGTGTGAGATGAGCCATCTCCGGGGAAAATATATGAGTGCCCAATATCAATTATATCAAATAGCGCTATACATAATCCTACATCTAACACTACCTGAAACAGATTATTTGTTATGGTAAGTACTAAAAGGATATCCTAACGTGTACTATGTTTAAAATGAAAAATTGTTAACATTTTAGAGGCAGACATCACATCTGACACAGGTTAAGGATACACACGAAACATTAATATTTCAGCAGCGAGAATAAAAGTGACTATGTATGGGAGAGAAAAGATACTAAATTAGCGTATCAACTAGGTATAGGGCTTATCCAAAGACTAGTATTTTATACTTAGACCGTGCCTCGAATAAGCCGTGCCAAGTTATGTTCAATCGGCAGCAATCAAGTTATTAAGTCGAATGTGAAATACCTGTGAACAACCTCTGCCGTTGCACATACACTATAATATCTCGGTTTTAATTTAAGTGTTTTGTTTCGCATACCTTATTAGCTAGTTTACGATTGAGTAATGTTGTTATTGATTCCGTAAGACTGTGGTGGAAGTGCTCGGGTGTTACTCTAATGACGTCCTTCATTTCAGCTAGAACAAACATTCTAAAGCGCTCCTGAATTAATTCGTTTACTATTTACTACCGTGTTCCACCGGTTCCTAACCTCTCCCTCACATGTTACACTGGCAATCTATTGAAAATAAATTGTTTCCTGCTTATTAATATTTTTCCAAAAATCGTAATTGTGAGCTAACATCATTTTATTTGGTGCTACTGCATAATATTCAGTAATTAATTACCTACTATACTACAAAAACAAACATTATTCGGACCATAGACTGCACGCATGGGGTGCACGTAAAGAAGATGAAGATCAAAGAGTACTTTATAAATGAAGATATTCTTACGAAAGTCTACCTGGTCTGTGTTACCAGGGTCTCTGCAGTTACTATATTGCAAACCTCCTCAATGATCCAACTTTCCGTTAGGTGGCTCTACATACATGTTTAGATTTTTATTCAAAAGATATTTCAAATGTAACTATTATTCATGTGCCCATCGCAAAAATAGACAGCAGAACTTTTACTCCCTCGAATAAATGTTATTCTATGTGTGTTACGAACGGTTGTCCGTCTATTTATTGTAATAATACTACGTTAATGGTAAATACCTAGAGTAACGTAGACAGAGAAAACCTACGTAATTTGCGCTGACAGTTGACACTATCAGTAGGCTTGCCAACCGTACTATATTATATATTATTCTACTGTATTCCGGGACTCCATACTATATACTGTTCATGAAAGGTATAGTGCGCGAAAGTATTATAATTTTAGTAAAACATATCAATGTTTATATTTTGCAATACTAAAAGTGAAAAAAAAACATTCCATAATTTTTTACGCGTCTTCTATTCGACTGCCGTAAAGTGCATCTGTGTAAAAAAAAAATTAAAACAACAAAGATTACATATTTTATTCGATTCATAAAGTACCTCCTATGATTTCTTGAGGTGTATTATATTTTTTACGGTCTTTTTTAAAACATACTATAATCAAACAAAAAAAGTTGGCAACCCTACTATCAGTAGTCATTGTCATTTTGGTTTGCAAACCAAATTAGATCTTAAGTTGATTAGGTTTTGGAATTTACATTTGATTATTTTGATTGCACTGTATTTTACTGTACAAAATACATCAAGTATAATTCCTCGACAAGTATCTATTACTTATTACATATTAAATATATCAATAAACTAAGGACAGATATGACATAAAATGTCAGGTATAAGTCAATAAATTATTTCTGTTAATGTTCCCATTCCTTTTTGTTTTGGTTTTTATACCTATGTAACTTTGTAAGTTTCATTCCGTATAGAATCCGTCCATCCGTATCACTAGTATTCGCTCATTTCGCCCGCGTGATTTATGTTGATAGAAAGTAGCCTACATGTTAATTCCAGACTGTAATCTAACTCTGTGACAGATTTACTGTGACAAATTTTGTTCAAATGTGTTTAGTAGTTTTTGCATAAAAGTATAATAAATGTCCATCTATCCACCCTTTCGTCCACACAAACATTTGCATTTGTAATAGTATCATTTACAAAAATCAATCAGATATAGTGCTTTTTTTGTTATCTATACAAACCTTGTAAACCAAACAATGATGACAACAATTTTATAATGCACCCACAAGTAACAATGTCAGTAAAAACTGGCTGTGAAAGGATTGGGCCACAGGTTTATGTCTGAGCGCATTCATGTTACCTGCACATATTTATTCTTGTGCTACATCTATACTTATGTTAATTTTCTCGGAATAGAACAGTCAGATATAACAACATCTTTGATTTTTACTGCTTAATTTTAATTTGCATCTTATTTATATATGGTTTTTAAAAGAGCAGGTTAGAAAATGGTGTTTCATAAGTGACAATGAGAAGTGATGTGCCAAATAAAAAATATTGGCGTGATGGTTCCGCTAGGATAATTTAAGTCATACAACTGTAGAATGTAAACACAGTTCAATTTTATTTCATAAACGCTAATCTATTTACTAATAGTACATGCAGGCTGACATTGTATGACACAACATAAATTAAGCTGGTATTTCTCAATAGCCATAACAATTTTTCATTCATCATTCCCTGCTGCATACTGAGTTGTAGAATATTTTTAGCTTTATGCATCTAATAGGAAAATGTTAATACATTTTCAATATTAATTTCAGGACGTAGAGATAGATCTAGGTCTCCTGTTACTGTATCCTCTGTAGGCCGCCGAAGAGAAGACAATGGTCAGAGCCAAGAAGTAAACAAAACTCAAGATTTGTCCCATGTCATGAATTTGAACCAAATGATGATGGCAAATTTGTATCAACCAGGTACATATTTCATCTTGTTCTTGTAGTGTAGTGAATGCGGAAATAGTTTTGGTAGATGCTGTTGTGTATCTTTCCATGCGGTATGTAAAACATCATTGATGATTACATTTCATTGACGTAATAAGTGTAGGGTAATATTTATGTGCTTTATTTAATTCAATTTACCCTTAACATGTTGTATACAGGTGTTGTAGGTGCTGTTTGCATGTAGGTATGTGCTTTTACTTACTGTAGACGGGTACTGTTGTGTTGTTGTAATCTCTGTGTATATTTTTATAACATTGGCAAATAACCTATAGTAAATCATTATGTAAAATGTCATTAAAGGTAACATGATGATGGGTGGAATGTATAACATGATGATGCCCAATGCTATGATGAGTGGAGCACTGATGACATCTGGAGGCATGGATTCATACCAGTCGTTACCTGGACCAGCAATGGAGATAATAACTCAATCACAAATGGAAATATCCGACATAGCATCTACACAAATTCGAAATACTAGCGGAGGTACATTGGATATGGGCGTGATGAGTGGCATGATGGTGGATCCCAACATGATGGGGATGTATCAAAACTTAGGTCAGGAAATTGTGCAGGAGAAAAAAGAAATTGTATTAAAAAATTGCAAACTGACTCCTCCGCCGGCGGGAACTCCCCCAACGCCGCGGCGCGCGCGGCCGCCGGGTTGCCGCACCGTCTTCATCGGCGGTCTACCTGACATGATCAGAGAGAGCATCGTGCGAGACGTCTTCGAAAGATACGGCAGGATTCAAATTCTTAGATTATCCAAGAAAAATTTTTGTCACATTCGTTACGATAGAGAAGAATGCGTCGATGCAGCCGTGAGCATCACCGGCTTCCGCATAAAGATTACGAGCAAGACTAAAGATGAAGACGACGATTCTCGCGCGACGAATGGCTGGCTGCATGTCGACTACGCACTGGTAAGATCTATTTATAATGTAAATTGAACTAGCGCACGGTTTTGAACATTTCGATGCTTATTAGGTTTTTAATGTAGAGTCGCGATGATCAAAACGAGTACGACAGGCGTCAGCGGCAAGCGCTGAGAGTGCAGCAGCAGCAGATGCAGCAGCTGAGCGTCCAACAGGAAGCCAGAACGTCGAGCGGCCGCCGCTCGCCCTCCCCGCTCAGGATACAGCCCTACTCCAATATAGCTGTTGTTCAAATTGCTGAAAGAATCAAAAGTGCCGAACATTTTTCCAGCGTTTTACCGGTAATTTGTCAAAATTTGCTGTAAACAAATGTTGTTGCTGAAAAAGTGGTGTGAAACTGTCGAAATACGCTTGCAGGAGATGGTTTAGACGTTGTTTCTTACTATATCCACAGACATTAATCGCATGGTTAGAGCGGGGCGACTGTTCCAAGAAAAATTCAAATCAGTTCTACTCTATGATCCAAACTACTAATTCACACATCAGAAGATTATATAATGAAAAGGTACAAGCGGAAGATGAGTTACTGGAATGTAAGGAACGGATGAAGACCAATATACAGAGCATTATTGAGCAACGTAAGTATTTCGTCACGACGTGATTGTGATCACTGCTTTAAGGTAAAAATGACACTAGATACAGAAAATCTCTATACTTAAGTATATCTAAGGTAAGGTGCAAAATTACATTTTCTATCTCTCATGACTACAGAGATAATAGTTTACTCTGATCAAAAGTGTTTTAACATTCAATGTTTTAGCCAATTTTAAAAACCGTCGCATTTCATGATTGGTTGTAAGTGCAGCGACCAACCATTGAGTTGCGATATCTGTTCATCGGTTAGTTGTGATGATGACGGTATTTAAAATTATAAGCATAAATGTTGCTCCAGATATAAAACTTCTCTCACGAAATGTTAACTGACTTTTCGTAACGCACTTCGGGTGAACGCGGACAGCCCTTCAGTACATTCACACCGAGTAAAATGTGAATTGTTGGCTAGTAAGTGTGACCGTTTTGACAAGCATACTTCAAATTTACTAGAATCTTTATCAAAAACGATGAAGGAATATTTATGACGAGGGAGCGGCGATGGTCGCTATAAAGATTCAGTAAAGAGTATGTTGTCAAGACGAGAGGAGTTCTTTGTGCACCGTCGCGCACACTGTCATGTGCCGAGAGACGCGGCTCGGGGCTCCCGGAGGCTGCTGCAGCCGGCGGCGAGGTGCGGCGCCCCCCGCGCCCCATGACATAATGTTTGTGGCCCTCAGTCGAACAGGTGGCGAAAGTGTTCGTCGCTGCCACTCACCAGCGGGTCTGGGATCACTTTACCAAATCTCAAAGGAAGAATATCGAGACGTGGCAGAAAATGACAAAGGTAATTTATAAGGCATTCTTAATTAGGAACTGGATCGTTTGTGCCCTTGACAGCAGGGTCCGCCCGCTGCAAGCGACACTTAGTTCTGGCCCACTCTTTTAATTACTGTTTCACTCGGCCGCCGTTACTACTTAGCTATTTATTGTGAGCAATATTGTATATATGGTAGTAAAAAAATTAAAGTTGGGTGTGGTTGGGACGGGATAGAGTTCCTTCGGTACGGATATACTCAGCTGTGTACTGCCGAGGACTGCCGCACGGAAGGTAAATATTGCCCCGAAGCAAGTAGCAGGCCGGCCGTTTGCTCTGCTGCGGCCCATTATTCACCGTAACAGTTCCAGATGAGGTACAGATATGCAACTAGTTAACATTTATCTAAAAGGTCATTTATGCAAAACACTGTCAGCTCTTGGCTTATACTTTGCTCGTGTTTAACCAACTTTATATTGCTATAATCACGGTATTCTGTATTGTTTCCCTTGTTTCTCTATTATTCACATTATTTGGTATTAAATGAACCTTTTGACTGCTGCAGTCAATGTCCTAGTGTCAAACTAATTAATATATCACCATTTGGTAACGATACAAGGGTGAAAACCGAACATGATAATTGAAAATGGAATATCACCTCAAATCATAAGTTATTATTATTGAGTGTGTTCGACGAAATGTCGCGTCAGCTGTGGCACTGTATCGCGCAATATCTCTCTTGCACTCGAGCAGTCGAGAGGTTCTGTACTTAATTAGATCATTAGCAAAGTAATGATTGTTTCCGCCGTCCGGAGTTTAGCGTATTATTTGTAAATGTGGCTTACGTGTTGTAGAAAACATTCTTTTTTTACCCTTTGTAAGTAGGAGTTTTATTTTTAGGAATTTAATGCTATGAAGGAGGAATTCTACGAAAAGTTCTTCAATGAGGACTGTGAATTAAACGGGTCGAGCGGCAAGAGCGGCAGCGGAGGCGTCCACGATGAACTGCAGCAGTTGAAGGTGAACCACTGACACATTTGTCTTCAATTTATTACTAGCTTGGGGAATTCAATTGTGTTCATTATATTGAATAACTATTTTTGAATGAGATGTATATTGATTGCACATTTCAGCGAGAAAACGAAAGCCTCCGGTTTCAGTTGGAAGCGTACAAAAACGAAGTGGATGTTATAAAAACGGACGCACAAAAGGAAATGGACAAATTTAAAGCACAATTTATAGCGCGACAAGCATTACAGAGCGCCCGGGAGACAAATGTAAGACAGGTCCATACATACAGGTGGCAGGCTCGAGTCACGCTGCTGTAATAACATGACTCATGCGGCGCGATGACGGCAGACAGGCGTGTGCATTGATCATTACATGTGTACTCGGTATGTATTGTTGTAGCCCCCGCTGCCGCCACCGCCGCCACCGCCGCAGCCCCCGCCGCAGCCTCCGCCGCTGCCCGCCGACGATACTCCGCAGGCCTCGTCCAAGGAGGAGGTGGTGGTCGGCTGCGGGGAGGCTCGGCTCATCGCCATCATGGCTACCTTCTTGCAGGTAGGAAAACCTTCAGTATACACACTCAATATTGAGTATAAACCGGTTTACTGTTGTATATAAAGGTGGGACTGATCGACACACGACTGAGCCGTAAACGATGACTTGTGATATCTTTTTTATGTAGAATAAGATAATGCATGACATCGATCCCATCTGATGGATAGTGGCGATGATGGGATGATGAAGGTGTTAAGCAACTTAGTAAATGCCTATTCACTCTTCTCTTGAAAACTCCTACATCATCCGTGGACGGGAAACCGATGCAGGCAAGTTATTCCAATCCTTCGCGGTACGCATAACAAATGACGAGGAAAACCGCGTCCAGTTCGAAACTGGCGGGATATTCACAATATAAGATGGATACCGGCCGTACACCGGTTTGTTCAACGAAGGAAGGGGGATGGTGGAATCATTTCGAACAAGTCCTGTGCACACTCTCCAAAGTGTACCCTATAGAAAACCGAGAGGCTATCCTGCGTCTGTGCTCGAGGTAGTCTGAAGTTTGGTATTGAGCAAATCTCTTTCACCAATCAGCCTCTACTCCAAGGCTGATGGGTGAGATTTGGCAGCACCAGACTGACTGCAATACTCTACACATGGCCGGACCTGGGGTTTATATGAGGTCAACAGTTGCCTTCGAGTGAAGCACCGCCTTAATTTACCAAGGTTACCAAGTTCCTTTGCTGCTGCCATACCCTTGGATGAACCGTCCGAAGTTGAGGTTCCCAACAATGAGATATAAAAGAGACAACGAGAAATACAATGCGATAAAAAAAAAAATTGGCGAAATTTCGTAAATATTACACGTAAAGTACCGTGAATTTATTTTAGTATATTTTCGATGTTGTCAAATAACCTATTACATATAATTTGTGTAACATTCAGCTTACTGAGTTGTACTCGCGATGTAAGGTTCACTCCTTCATTTTCTATGATACAATAAATCCCTTATATCTAGTTACATCTCTCATTCAAGAAGGCCCAGTATTCATCCATGTAGGTATTTTCAATACACTTGATCTGCCACCGTTCTAGAGGTACCAAAATAAAAGAAACGGCGAAAGTGTAATGATGTACAGACAGTGATCACTTGCAGATTTGTTATACGTGTGAATAATTCATTTGAATTTTGACTAATTTATAAATCACGGCGCAGCTCTTGAGAAACTCCCTCTTAGCCATGCGTTGGGTTTTAATAGTTTGGTGGTATAAAGCAACACATTAGTGGTTGAGTCAGGACCCCACCGTCCACCGCCCACCGTCGGCAGGTGCAGCCGCAGGGCGCGCCGCTGGAGCAGGTGGTGGCGCACGTGCGCGCGCTGGCGCCGGGCGCGGGCAGGGCCGCCGTGCGCCGTGCGCTGCTCGCACACCGCGACGTGTTCCTCCCCGCCGCCCAGCACGACGATCGCTGGACCTTCGTCGCCTACAACAACCACCTCTAGACCTCCTCCATTACCAAAACAAAGGAACAATTCTCTTTGTCAACTTCACCTCTTAATTAAAACGAGTATTTTTTCAGTTATTTTTCATCGCTTGTATAAATGCAGTACCTACAATAAAGTTATTCACGAAACGGAAATAACAAAAATAATTGAATCCATTAAATGACTTACCCTCGTTCTTTGTGAGCCCAGGGGTTGACATATAGTGACTGATTCATGCGGTGAGGAGCGACGGTGGATCACCATCCAGAATGTCTCTCTTGTATACAGTCTGTTAAAGTTTTTACAGATAAAACAATATATGTCTCTAATGTTATACAGTGTAACTTTGTTCAATGGAAAATCATGGTTGAAATATGTCAAATAATGTTTATTATATGAAACATAAATATTAAAAATACGTATGAGAAAGCTGTGAGTACTATATTGTAAATAAGAATAGAGTTTAGTGGAGTGGAGGAGTGGAGGCGGTGGATGCAGCAGGCGAGATCTTGCACTGTTAGTTTAGAAAGACAGGCGAACAAATACAATTATAACTACGGTTCAATAAATGTACAGTTCAAATAAACCATGTGTTTTATTATGAATTGTCACATCCAGGTAAGTTAAACAGATACGAGTATTATAAAGATGCGACCGTTTTACAACTGTAAGGGTTGACTGTAACAACCGCATAGAGGCCTAGGTCCCGCTGTGGACGATGAGAGGCAGACGGCAGCCGCCCACCCAGGCCACCGTTCGCCATTTTGTAGTGGACTACGGAAACTTTAGATTGCTGCGTGTGGTTGTATTTGGAATTATGAATAGTACAAACACATTACTAAAGCGATCAGAACGGCAACAGTCTCCTGTACTGAGAGCGCGGACGGTAGATGTAGCTGATCCGGAATGACTGAAACGTGCCGTCCGTGAGTGAACTCTAATACGACACATTCAGATCATTGTATTACAGTTTTCTGTTGCGCCTGCAAATCGCTGACGGTCTGCTGGTATTCGGCCGTGGCCTCCTCGAGGTCCCGGTCGCTGGGCTGGCCCTCCTCCGCCGCGTGAGGTCCTCCGTCGCGGTCCTGTCGCATCTTCAACCTCAACTCCCTCATGCGAGCCTCCAGGATACGTTCCCGTTTGTTTTCTCGTTCTAGAATCTGCAATAACAAGTGTGTAGTGCAAAGAAAGCTTGGTGGAGGATTTTGTTAGTCGGTCGACACAGTAGAAACACTAGCAGTGATGTGTCGTACCTACACTCAGACTGTGCGTCAGTAGATCAGTCGCTGTACCGACTATTGCTAATATTCGGTATAGCGAGTGTAGATACGTTCGGGACTCGGTGATGCCAATATGTTCCTCAAACCAATCGAATGCAGTCTATCATCATATCTAGTCATGCACCGATTATGAACAACTTACGTGTGTCAAGAGCTGCTTATCGTTCTTGTCGGCGGTGCCTAGGTTTTGGGACAATTCCGCTAAATATATGGTGCCCTTGTTGCTGCCACACGCCACCAATAAACCCTGTAATGAGAATTTGGAATCAATACCGTCATCGACAACCGAATCACTCTCTTGTACAAATCCGCATCGGAGCGGCGCGGCAGAGTCTAAAGCTTCCTTCCTTTACTAGGGGTGAGATCTCAGCCGAAAATTAGCGAAGTATTCCTAAATTAAAACATTCGTTCAGTTTCGAGCGATTGTATAAATTACTTTGATAAAGGCATGTCATAAGGAGTGAAGAAAAAAGGTTCTTACGGCCTCGTGTGGGCGCAGCCGCAGCAGAGGCTCGTCGCAGAGCTGCGCGGTGACGACGGGCGCGCTCCGCCGCCGCAGCAGGTCCCAGCACGATAGGCAACCATCCCACTGCGTCACCAACATCAGGGAGAACCTGACACACGACCTCCACATGTAGCGGCTCACTGTTGGGCTCGGGTACTTATACTGTTTTGTGCATACACGTATGTAATTAACAATAATGATCATGTAAAGTTTTCAGCCATCTGCAGAAATGGCCGGTCCCATGCCTGGATGTCAAAAGAGGAGGGTTGTTTTAGAAAAGAACAACAAAACTGTAAAAATTTGAACGCCGAGCATCAGTCGCCGGTTAACTAACCCAACACCTCTATGCCTTAACGCTGGAGCGGCTCTTAGTGACCGTGAGGTATTAAATCACCTCTTAAAGTGTGCCATGAAAGGACGTGAGTGTGACGTACTTAATCCAAGAAAATTCCCTATGAACAGCGAGACTGTTTGGCGGTATCGTCCACACCCGGCGTTGTGAAATTATCTATCAAAGACTTCACCGGGATGTACGCACCAAGTCCTAGTTGGCAGTAATATTACTAGTGCACACAGAAAATTCAAACTCAATACAAAAACAACATCGGATTGCGACATGAAACGTTAGTGGTTTAATGGAAAGTTCGCGGTTTAATATTCCCAGGCAAACTGGAAATTATTTAACGGGAGGCAAATTCACGTAAACTGACTCTTACTAACAATAACTGAAACACACATCAGAGGAAATCGAAATTCACATAACATTTACTTTCACCAGCGGTCTGTCGAAACAGGAGGACCGTGACAAATATTCAGAACTGACCAGAGTAATCCAAGAACGTAGTCGTCACGATAAAAACAAATTCATTATTGGCATTTGCGAAGAGATCGAAGGACATGCTCTAAAAATACAAACCGCCGATCTGTTCAAGAAAGTTAGGCTCCTCTCTTCACGATTTAAACCAAAAACGTGGATTGTTGACCTACAATATTTCGTTCTGGGGTCACTGCTGCGTTGACTACAATAAAACTAAGACAAGCCCCTGGGCCAGACCAGTTCACCAGAGAGATCTTGAAAGTTTTGGGACCTTCTGGAATAGACGCATTGCGCAAAATATGCAATGATATCTGGCATACCTAAAATTAATATTTCTAACCTCCGATACGCAGATGATACGACTCTCCTAGCCGCCAATGAGGCAGAAATGGTTGATGTCTAAGAAGGCACAATGTGACACATTAGTTTAGAAGCGGGCATTAAAATCAAACCAAACCTAAGGCTTCAACCAAACTCTCATCGTCAGCATCTCTCAGACTTGAAACCGTTAAGGATTGCAGATGAAATTATATTGGCTCCGAGATAGATATCTCGAAGCCAATATAAGCGATATTAGTTCCTTGGTCATATCGCCGGGAAAGAGGACCACAACCTGGAAAAATAATGTTTACCGGAAAGGTAGATGGCAAACGACCAAGAGGCCGAAATTCAACCTGGTGGACAGATCAAGTTCGGACATGCCTGGGCACACACGCCGCCAAGGCACGTAGTAAGTGACGAGACACCGCCCGCCGAATAGTAATATCATCGTCATGTGAGAATCACGATCCTCAGTAATCAGGAATACGACATGAAGAGAGAGAGAATGTTACTCGGCTAAATAATCAATTTTTATGTAATGCTGTTCAGTCTCGATGCGGTACATGAAACCATGTTTTTATCCTTGAAACGTGCGGTTTGATTTCGACTGTGTTAATTAATTGAGGCTTCGTCGTGATTGAATGCAGGTCCAATAACTTTGACATGTGTCAGTTCATCGATGAGTCAGGTAACTTAGGTAGCCGAGGTAGCTGGAGGACTGAGAGAACCGATCAAGATATGTGTGTGTAGCTACCTTATAGGATTCCACGCGCCGTCAGTTAATTTGGTTCGATGAGAGTAGGTCCACAATATCGATGATTCGCGACAGTCCTCGCTCCAAACCCTGGCTGTCCAATCTCCGACAGTCAAGAAATTCTTTAAGAATGTGGGATTCCGTTGAAGGGAATACACTGGTCCGAGGTGTGCTTCATACTGCGGAAATAAAATAAGTACTAAAACGACTTAATCTTACTACTAACTTTATGCGTATCGCCTTTAACTCATCTAATTATACATAAATAAACGAGCATTCTTCCAGTTTGTACATACTTTAGATGGAAGTTTTTCTAACGGTGTTTTTCCTTTTCGATTCCCTCCAATTACTAAACCAGTTTCGGTTCCGACCATGAATCTGGAATAATGAAGATAAAATAAGTAGATCCTCTAAAAACCAGAAATGTTCGCCTATCCATACCTACTGTACTCGACAGGTTGACATGGCAATTTTCTGGTTATGTGCCATCACATACTAGGTTTGTATCCATTTTTTTTCCACGCAACAACATAAGAATAACATTAATTAAAAAAGGTTAATTATAAGTAAAATGAAAATAAATCAGATTTATTTAGTTCAGGCTAATATAACTTCTATTACTATTATTATAGTATTCTATATTATATATTATAGATTATTATATATTATTTATTATAGTATTCTATTACTATTATTATAGTAATAGAAGATACTATTATTATAGTAATAGAAGTTATAACTACACTGACCATATTGTTGATAGACAGACAAGTAAATATTTAAATAATTTCCATGTAAATAAGGAATGAGCTATTAAGAAGATTTACTGCTATGTTGTTATAGAATTAACATATTTTATTCATCACAATCAACATCAAATGAGCTCATAGTAAGATCGCTACAAGTACTTAGTGACTCTTCGCCACTGGTATCTCCGACTTCTATGTTAAAATCTTCCATAACATTTTCCATGCCTATATCCTTATCCCAGTATTCATTCTCTAGTTTCTGAACATGAAAATTCTGTTCAGTGTTGCTGGACCATCAAAAGTCTACATAAAAACTTTTACCTGTCTTCCGTTTTGTGGGCGACTTTAATTATTTATCGGGGCCTGCTAATTTTGATTCAGATTTTATTCTGGACAAAGTACTTTTCGATAAGCCAGTGTAAAACGCAGCCCTATCCAATGTCTGATTGACAGGATATTTATAATAATTGTATTTTTGTTCAACGTCACAATTTTCTATTACTTTTCTGGCTAGTTCTCGTCCTTGAGAATTAATTATTGTTTTTTTGTTTTAACACGTGACGAGGAAACTACCGTAGTCACAAAATACATAAAATACAACAACAAACAAGTGAGATTAAAATCGATAAACGCGGTCGACGTGCGGTGTGCGGGGTGTCCATTTCCCGCGCTTCACTTCATACCCCGGTTGCCATGTCGGCCTGTTGCGTACTTATACATACCTGGTCGGTATGGTTGGCTCGTACTCCAGAGCGGATATCCCCAGGGCGTTGTCAATACTCTGTGTGTCTGAGGCGTGTTTCACCAGATCTATGATCATGGTGTCCGTTGGTTCGCTCATGTTCCTGGTGTCCCACCTGTGTCATTTACCCAGAATATGACAACAAATTGTAATTACCTATAATGTTTGTCTTCATTCTGTTTGAACTCTGGACTAGGGATACTAAAGACGGATTTGAACCTCTTTTTTCATTTTATAGACATGAAAATGAGCTGATGGTAAACTATTACATTAAAATAGTCATGTGTGGTTAGAAATGAAATGATAGATCATACGAGGGGAAACCAAAGAAAAGAGCAGTACATTGTTGAAGTAACGGGGCACCCATTACACTAACGTTCCCCAGACACGCCAACAACATACCTATAGCTTCTGGACGGGCGACAGAAAAAGAATAGGAAGGAGATGGATGAGGATGAATAAAGGTTGAGATAGAACTCTGTCTAACCAAAACTGTGAAACTTTTTTGAAACTGCTTCAGTTCATCACAACTTGGTGGATGTTGAGATATCCATTTAGACAGATAAACCCATATGATACTTACCATTTAACAACGCCGTCTGGGGACGAGGAGAAGAACTCTGCGCCGGTTTTAGAGTTGATGAAGAGGACGTTCCTCGCGAGATCCCGGTGCGCCGTGTGCGGCGGACATACGCCCGCCGGCTCACCTCCGCGCCGTGTATCCCACCACCCCACCTAGGCACCTACACATTATATAAACTGGATTCTTAAGCTTTTATTTTGTCTACATTGATATATGGACCTTGGTAAACCACCCATCTTGGTAAATCATCAACCATCCTGGTAAAATAGCGTTTTTTCGAATGACTAGTAAGACTACAATAATATTGTGCTAAGAGATGGAACGTAAGGCCGTTCTTTCAGAGGCGCACCTACTTACTGATCAATGCACAAAGTTTCTATAAAATAGTTTAATTTAGTGAATTAATTAATAAAAAGAGATTATTTTAGAGATTCCGAGAAGTTCTGATACTAATATCGCTTTAGGATTTTACTTTTAATTTTAAACAATGTTATGAATGGTACCTGGCCGTTCATCATTCCTCCAACGAGAGTATGTTGATCACGAGGATTGTACTGAAGATCTAAAAGAGGCTGCGGTGGTTTTATTACCAGTTCTGGCGCGTTGGCGTTCTCTGAAACAAACAGAACACCTCGCGCGTTGATGTTTTTTGAGAACTAAATGAGTTAAAGTATATACAGGGTGTAAATCACAGCGTACCGAAAACTTTAATAGTAGATTTGTGACACTAAATTCACAAAACTTAATTCAACAATTTTCCTCGGAAATTATTGGTTCCCGGGTTGGTCATTTTTGAGCGCGCAATGTATTGTGAACAACGCGATAATGTGGCGCGCATGCCTAACCGATCGCTTATTGCATTGTAGGTAGTTATGCCCGCACGCGTCTAACTAATTTTATTGTAGGT